>LQRL01110162.1:1809-25217 GCA_001703475.1 Hydroides elegans | reverse complement strand
GTGCCGCGGAATTTTGCACTTTTTGTAGTTTATCCAGCAATGTGTTGGGCAAGCCGTAGTATAGGCTGTTGCAGTAATCTAGACGTGAGATTACTAGGCATTGTGTCGAAGGCCTTTTTTAAATCTATAAAGACACCTACAGTTAATTGTTTATTATCAATACCTGAGCATATTTCTTCTATTAATTCCATAAGAGGAAGAGAAGTCGAACAATTCGTACGGAAACCATATTGACTATCACTTAAAATGCGATTTTTATCAATAAACTTTTGCAACCTCACATCAAATAGCTTTTCTAAAATTTTTGAAAACTGTGGTAATAAAGACACAGGCCTGTAATTAGTGAAAACATTTTTACTACCACCCTTATATAATGGTACAACTTTAGCAACTTTCATTTTATCCGGGACATTTCCATTACTAAATGATAAATTACATACATGAGTGAATGGTTCAACCACATAATTTACTATTCCTTTAACCGTATTCATAGATAAATCTTCGCAATCCGTGGACATTTTATTACTACATGCATTTATTGTTCTTAAAACTTCTTCTTTATCAGTAGGCTGTAAGAACATACTGTTTACATTTCTATGTTGTAAATAACTAAATATATCACCATTTTCATGCTTTATATTTTTTGCTAGATCAGGTCCGACATTAACAAAGAACTTATTGAACTCATAAGCTATATGTTGTTTTCCTTTTACTTTAGTGTCGGCACCATTTACAAACTCATCAGGTAGACCACTAGATGACAACTGTTTTTTATAACTACATTTAATACGTTCCACGTTGCTTTAATATTGTTTTTACATTGTTCAAGTTTACAACTGTAATAATTTCTTTCAGCAGCCCTGAGTATAGGTTACGTAGTACGGTCCGAAATAAATGGAAGGAATGCATCCGAATTTCACAATTCATATGCACAAACTACAAACACAATAAATGCTAGTGACCACCACTGCATAAATGTTTGAGTTCGCATTCTTGATGACGTTTGCACAGAAGTACTGTGCACTGCAAGTAATACTAAGCAACTAAGGAATACACTTCTCGCCTAGATGGGTTGAAATTTGTTTAGCTCTGACATATCCCAGACTGGTTACCATCCTGTCGGTTACAGACATACGATCAGGGCTATTTTAGAGCTAAAATCTGTTCAGTTCGTACAAGTATTTTTTCATACCGATCAATTATCGCTCAAGTTGAATGATAAAAACCATGTTACATACAAAGTTCCAATATGTCAGGAACTTCCAACGACCTCCAGTCGTTCTTATACTGTCGAGCTTTGGAATAACGTCATTTTCATATACAATTAAAGTATAAATATATGAAATAAAAACTAATGAATGAAACACGAAGGAAGAAAACCAGCCCATTTTGTCGCCTTTGACCTAGCTGGTTCCTACTTTTTGAATCGCCAAATTATATTGATTTCGGGATAGCAAAACGGTAACGAAATTATTCTAAAACTAAACCATGGCACATCATAATAGAGAGTTTGGGCTGATATGAAAATTGTTGTGCTTATAGTCCGTATTTCCCAAAAATAACCCTTCACATTGCTTGTTATTGATTTGTTTACGTCATTTTTACGTCACTTACTGATGTTTAATTGCCTTGCTGATGTTATCAAGTCTAGCAAAAGTTTGTCAGCGTTCAAATATAAAGTGAAAGAGTTTCTAGTCAAAGGTGCTTTAAAATAAGAAAATAGTGATTATCAATTCTAACCAATTACGCAACTATGTGTGTTCACTGCTTAATATGTTAATTGTTATCTAGTTTGTCTACTATTTCTCATCCAAGTATCATTGTATTATTAAAATTATCTCGGCGCAACATCGGTTGTAAATTACAAGGACCGCATCGGAAACAAGCTCATCAGCTTTAATGGGTTATCCTTAGCTATTTTCATCAACCTGATATGCGCCCAGGTTATTATCAATAATAACTCTGTACAATTGTGTGAATTTTGTATATAATGCATGTATATGTTGTTGTAAAAATAGCTGAATGATCAATAAATAAATAAATAAACACTCCGGTGGATTTCCCATATCTGCACAACCTCTCTAATATCTGACCAAAAGGTTTATGACACAATGAGTTCCATTGAACGAGAGAGTAATACTCTTCGTGCATGGTACCCCCTAAACATTAAAAATATATTACTCTTGATTGGCTCATCTTGAATGTGAATTGCATCGGTCCATAAGAATGCACGAGTGCTTGTATACCATAGCATGCTGGTAGTGGCCTATTGAATAAAGCATGTCATTGTGATAATATCTAGGTCCGTTTTGAACAATATAGTAATTTTGGGGCGTCCTTCTGATGATAGTTAGGTCACATTTAAACAATTGACCGCCCTTCACTTGGTCAAATCCCAACTGGACACGGGCTCTTGATGTTTATATCAAGGTCTGGGGTTATATATCATTATTAAACCTATTTGTCCTTAATCATAGTAAATTTGTATACGGAAAAGGTTGACAACAATGATAGTTTGCCCATTTAACTTTTTCATGCAATTTATCACGCTATAAAGTATCTCTTAAATATGGTAAATTTAATTTTAGACTAATACATTTACATGTATATCCTTCAAGCTATTCATTTATTAAGAGAACTAATGAATTGCATAAAATACATTTGCAATCTATTGAACCTATAGTTGAAAAACAACAGCAATGCATTTGAATGAAAATACGGAAAACATTTACATACGAGCGATAAACTCTATCATAAAGTAATGTGACACATAAAACAATTCAATAAATTATTTCATTATCCAAACAGAGATGAACAGTGCAAATGGTATGTCGTACTTTTTAGCTTAAAGACTCAAACATATATATTAATGAAAAAAAAAACATTATTTTGTTAATGATTTAGAAGAATTGTTCGATTGCTTAATAAATAACAGCTAGATTAAAAGACTTATAAAATTTGCATTATACAGGTAGATAGTGTTGGACTCTTCCGGTTTGAGATCAATAATCATACAAATCGTTCTCTTAATTTCATGATAACTAATGTAGCGTTTTTTTAGTTAATCATTCTTGGTTAATCAGTTTTTTTTTAAATGCAACAAATAAATGACAAGTGAATGCACGTCAGCAAGACTTGTGATGGTAAATAATCAAAACACCATTAGAAAAAGCCTTTCTAAAACGTAGAATAAGTCCATAATGTATTCGGTGTTACATTACTCTTCAAATACATTTCGCATTGTTTACAAGGTAAGACAATTACCGTTTGATACATTTCGTTGAGATTACAATTTCGATGTGTAGCTATTCGTATGAACTACCATGTCTCGTCTGATATCTTTAACTGATTTACAACCTGAAATAAAAAAAAAACATGTTAAAATAAAGAAACCTATTGATTATTTTATCGACTGAAATAGAATAAAAATCCCTTTTCGACTTAAATAGAAAATTCGTTAACATAATATTCAGTGGTATTGTAATTATGATATTTTCTATTGTCAGTTAAATCAAAGAGATATCGTTGTAATTATTATGTCAATATATGATCCTTATTGAAGCTAATTTTTCTCACCAGCTAAAGCCAGAGTTTCACTGAATTCTTCTTTCAGTATTTCTAACATTTGCCGAACACCTTCCGTTCCCTTGAAAGAAATGTTGACATTCATAAAAACATATATTTAAACAAATACGATACATAAACCTTTATATAGTCTGATTGTCTTTGATTCGATCTTAAATACGTTTTTGTGTTAGCATTACAGATATATAAAATGCATTGGCAAAATATATTTTAACAAAATATTGACGAATTTGAGAATATGATTGACACAGTAAATTATAGAAGTTGTATTGCAATGTTTTGTATTAAAGCCTCAGGTTTAATCTGAATATTGTTAAATTGTACTTCATGCAAATGTACCAAGTAAATATGATTACTTACATTACATGCGAGAGCAAAGACCGCTGGCCTTCCAATAAACACTGCCCTCGCTCCTAAAGCTAGAGCTTTGAATATATCGGTGCCATTGCGCACACCGCCATCCATATAAACTTCACAACGACCATTGACAGCACGCACAACCTCAGGTAGGGCGTCAATCTAGGAAATTAGATTTTAATTCCTTATATGTTTTTTTATGTATAAGTATAGAGTGAAAACTGTTACAACATTGATAACATCAATCAAAAGCATAATTGATTTATAATAATAAGAATAATACTTAAAGCGTACTTATATTATGAGGTCACAATTATTTAAATCCAAAACAGATAGGCTTATAACCGCCAACCGACTTATTATCCGACTTATTGGTTTGGTTTAGCTACTTATATTCATTTTAAACACCGATACTACTCAGTTCTTAATATCTTTAGATTAACAGGAACAAAGTAAACTTTCTTTCTTTAGGTCTAGCTAGTTATATCTGTACATTAAACACTATTTACATTTTTACTTTATATTTTCACTTATATAAGAACAATATAAACTAATGACTTACACTAGAAACCAATGAATCAAGGTTTCGACCTCCATGGTTGGATACTACAATACCACTTACGCCACAATCTACCGCTAATTTTGCGTCTTCTCCTGACAATACATGTTTTGTTAAAGTTAAATTTCATTATAGTGTAAACATGGTAACAGTGGTGTAATATGTAGGTGGGTATTTTGCAATGTTTTCTTAATGTTGATATAAAATCTTAATAAATAAGCCTTTGTGCACCGTTAGATAAAAGAGTGATGAATAAACAATTGTTGTAAATGGTAGGAATTTCGTAAAATGATATAGACAGTGTGGATGAAAAAAGATTGTGACGTAATATAAGGATATATGCAGAGACTGGATATAATAGTAACGAATTGTAATTTAATGCCGTTACTCAAGCATATAGGCATTTTATATGGAGAAGCTCCTACCTGTAAGAATTCCTTTCAGTATAACGGGCAGATGGGTGATACTCATGAGCCATTTTAAATCATCCCAAGTAAAATTCAAGCTGTAATTTGTTTTAATATTTCGTGGATGAGCAACAGATTCGTCTATTTTTCCATTTTCTGGCACTGGCCATGGCAAAAAGTTGCGCATCCTACACATAAGAAATAAATTATTACTGTAATATAAATTGTTCAATTATTTGTATAAAAGGCTCCTGTATAATAGATATATTTAGTTACATATTTATGCATTGATAGAAGTGATGGAATTACTTAGTCTTATTATTAATTATTATCTTTTAATGTATTTAAGCATATTAGATATTTTAAAAAATCAATGCTTACAAAAAATCAGGTGGCAGTGCGTCTACATTCAATTTGTTGTTTACAATTATCGGTGAATCTGCGGTCAGCACAAACGCTTTATAACTATAATGTGACGAGACCTCCATTAAAGAATATATTCCAAATTTTAATTGTTATTTTAAAAGATTTGTTTTTTAACTTAACAATAAAATTTATATAAAAAGATTTTTTTC
The DNA here is from genome assembly GCA_001703475.1 of Hydroides elegans. NCBI lineage: Eukaryota > Metazoa > Annelida > Polychaeta > Sabellida > Serpulidae > Hydroides > Hydroides elegans. The sequence goes on along the minus strand of LQRL01110162.1, from coordinate 19,734 downwards.
TGAAAATACGATTTTTTAAAATAATTTGAAACTATAATTGTTGATAGAGTATGAAATCTGTAGAATCTGTTGAATAATGTGACTGTGAACATTTATCAACGAGATTTACTGCTGGTACAATATGCGTCCAGTAATACCCTTGTTTCTCTGCTCGATGAATATGCTGTTGAGTCAAATGCTTATCTTGTAGTATGTAAAGCTGGAAAAATCGTAGCGAATCTGGCGAACTTTCTACAACATCTTCAATACTTTTGCTGGAGTGAATGCTAAGGGTAAATCCTACACCGGCTGCGTGCGCACCTGTTTTAAAAATGATAGATTATGTAATTAGCTTAAATATTTGATTATCATCAAAAATCAAATATTTCATATATAGAAATAAGATGACATGCATTTCATTGAACTCATATTTTGGATAAATCTCTATATTTGATATTGATCTAACTAAAATATTTTAGGGTATTAACGCGTTTATTCGTATAATATAGTCAATTAAGATAAATACCTTTAACCGTAGCATTTTCTGCTTCCTTATGAACGAATCCATGCATTGCAGTTGGACCCACACAGACAGGAAATGATATATCATGTCCTAAGATAGTTGTACTCAAATCCCGTTCAGAAACATCTACTAACACACGTGGTCGTATACGCCAACTTAAAAGAAACCAAAGATCATTAGAATGAAATATGATTTATATATTGAAGTACATAATTACGCTTTGGTTATTACAGCTGTATACAAATCTGTGTTATTATGATTGATCATAAATTAATTTTAACCATTACGTTTTGTATAGTACAGCTATTTAAAATCCATGTATAAATATGGTAAGACATCAACACTTACTGAAATGATATTTTTTTCAAATACGCAATTTGCTCATAATGACGGCTTTTGAGTTCAGACGTCAAATGCACTAACTGCTGCTTGTAGTTCAGATATTTTTTTCCAAAACAAATAATTGATATGAAATTGTTTCTAGCAAAATAATTAAACACAACAAGCAGTCAAAATATCTTACCTATCCAAAGATAGAATATTATCCTTTAAAGTAACCTCTCGGCCTGATCCATTACTTATATAGTTATAAACTGATTCTGATAGAAACGTTTTTGCTAATCGTTGATAATCATCCAAACACGCGACAGCGTTTGCCATGATGATCGAGATTTGAAATATTTCAATCACAAACCCCATTTATATTTATTCAAATCGAAAGAAAAATCTACAGACAGCACTTCATGGCTGAAACATAATCTGGTATACGGGAAACATAATATACCATTGCGTGCATATATCTTTATGTTCCCATTAAAATACGAGATTATCACCTTGAATGCATCAAATGACACAATGCTGCGTCAAATTTTAGCATCCTTCAAAATTTATATAATATAAAAACTGTTTTGATAAAGTTGGGAAACGAAACGAATCAGTAGGGGCACAAATTGTAGTTAGCTTAACAACTGGTTTCTAAATTTCACGTATTTTTTTATTAAAGTATTTTTCTTGGCATTCTTTCTAAACGACAAATATATAAAATAATATTACGTTAATGGCTTCAATAAAAGTAAGATTATAACCACGAAATGATTATTGTCAAGCTAATTAAGTTCGTATAATATAGACACCTCCTGAAATATACAAATCAGCTTTAAATCATTCAAAGTTGTCAGTTATCTACAGTCCAAGTCCGAGTTGTTCGAGTCTATCTTCAATTATATGCTTTTTTCACTAAATCACATATGATTCTTTGATTTTAAGCAACAGCATTCATTACGATGTTCTCTAAATTGGCAATTCGGTGTTTCTTCAGGCTAAACAGTAACCTAAGATAAAATTTCATTCGGTTTATTGTAAACCGCTAAATTGAATATACATTCAAAAGCTTTCGCAATTCATATTTAAATATTTTAGGAAGAAAGCATTTATTTTCGATATATTCTTGGTATTGAAAACGTAGTAAAATCGTATCTCCTTAGCGTTATCAACCATATATTACCTTATCATCAACCTTATATTATTATAAGTCACACGTCCTGTTATTAATTATACAGCTCCCATGTTCAGAATTGGCTTGATTTGTATGGGCAATCATGCCTCGTGTGATCTCTTTAACATTGCGGCAGCCTGTTGATCAAAAGATGATTATACCTTGTTTAAAAGTGTAACTACTCTAGTTTTAAAATTAGAATATTATTTCTAGCATTATACATATCGTTCATGCAATTAGATATTCAACTGTAATTGCAATTATTTTGCATACCAGAAAATGCCATCGTTGCTTTCAGTTCAGTTCTCAATATGTCAAGCATGTTTGAAACTCCATCAGCACCCTTAAAATACAAGTAGAAACACATCGATAATTAAAAATATAGGAATGTGATATTCACTATTATCAATTGAATACCTGTATCGTTTAACTCAAAATTATATTCGTTTAACCTAATTCTTATGTAATATAATAGACAAATGACAATCAATTTTATAGAATGGTATAAGTATTGATGAATTGATCTTCTGATCTTGATAATCAGATTACCTTATCTAGTCATCAAATGACAGAACAAAAATGATAATTTTGCTGTTGTATTCCTCGAGATACATTTTACAAAATCACAATTGTGATATTAAACCGTTATGCATTCAAAATATAAGCTTTTAACATTGGTTTGTTCCTGACCCTTCCAGTAAATGGTACTGATCAGATCAGATAAAACAGCTTATAAACATACGTCATATGCCAATGCAAACAATACAGGTCGTCCAATGAATACGGCATTTGCACCTAAGGCCAATGCCTTGAATATGTCAGTGCCTTTGCGCACACCTCCATCCATGTAAACTTCACATCGATTATTCACTGCTGCCACTATATCAGGAAGAGCGTCAATCTATATAAAAAGTATCACGGCGGGTATAACATACATAACACATGATGGTCGTAAAGTAATAAAGCCTGTATTAGCTGTGTGTGCTCCCGCAAGTATAAGATATACACTTATCTTTCCTATATGGACAAATCATTGGACAATACCATTAACGCCACATGTTTATTGATACAATTTGAACATAATCACTATACTATATCGTTGCTCCCATTACGTTTATTTATGAATAAAAAGCTAAAGTATATCGTGGTTCTAGCAATACAAAAATGAAAATGTATAATCATTTTGAATGATAAAATATAGAAGCCGAAGGAGCCGGATGATTATTGATCATTATTATTTAATTACCGTGGACATTACAGTATCCAACTGACGACCACCATGGTTGGATACCATGATTCCCCGCACACCACATTCAACTGCTAAACATGCGTCTTCGCCTATTTTTGAAAAAGAATGGCTATAGCGTTTGCATATACATTTTAAGATGACACTATAAGGTGGCATATTTTAAAAAGTTAATGGCAACAATAGAGTTATGTGTATATTGTAACATATAGTCAATGACTAATATATGTTACAACAATAGTTATATAATAGTATAATTGATAACCTTGATCATACTTGCTTACCAGTTAAAATACCCTTTGCAATAACTGGTAAATGTGTTGAATTCACCAGCCATCTCAATGTGTCCCATGTAGCTTCTGGATCAGGAATTGCATTTAGTTTTTCCTTTACATTAGTTGGTTGAGCTATTGATGTATCTGAACTTTCATTGTTTGTTCCAAACGGCAAGAAGTTTCCATATCTAAGAATATATAAACATGTACCTTTCATCGATCTTTAAATAGATTCTTTGTTAAATATCTTACGATAAAAGTATATATTTGTTTAACGTTTAAGACTTGATATTCGAAGTAGCGAAGCTTTTTATCTGTATGTTCAAAGCCAACTTTTCAAATAATATATTTTAAAGTATACGTCACATGATATAAAGGTAAAATCAATTCTAAGAAGGGGATTTCACGACCAAATATAAGGTGTTACTTTTTCTTGTAGCTAGAAAACATTACATATAAATATGCAAGCCAAATGTGGAGCACCTTTTGTAACTAGAACTCGTGAAGTACTCTTCTTTTAAGAATATATGATTGAAACTTCATAATTCATAAGAAACTTACGTAAAATCAGGCGATTGTTTTCCTATGGGCTTACGTTTTGGGTATATAGGTGCATCAACGGTAACCACCACAGCTTTATATCTGGTCAGTATTGAACATAATGATAATCTTAAATGAAAGAAATGCCATGGTACGCTGTTGATATGAGTAAAATATGTTCCATATACTTTTTGCTACCATTGTTTTAAACTTCATGATAACTTTTCAATAATAATAATTGGGTGTTCATATAAAACACTCAATATTAATCTTACATACGCCGATCGCAAATCACCCATTTTTCTCTGCTCTCTTTTATTAGTTGAAATGTCAAGTCTCTGTTTTTCCAAATATAAAGTTGCATAAATAGGATTGCATTAGGTGCACCAGCAGCAACCTCTTCTAAACTTTTGTTTGAATGTGCACTCAGTGTAAAACCTGTATTTTGTTTTTGCGCCCCTGTAAGACACCTTCATATTCTATATGCTTATTAGAAAGAAATATTACTAGCATCACATTAAGTATCAGCATAAGCAAAATTGTTTGATATATCTTTTTGCTTTCGCACATTTCGCACATACACCTTAACAATTAGGGTTTATTGTCAACTCTTCCATTAATTATAATATGAATACTAAGAATTCGAAATAATCATTTTAAAATAATTTCTTGCTATAAACCTTTCGCAGTGGCAACTTCTGCGTCATCATGAATTAGTCCATGCATTGCTGTTGGAGATATACATAAAGGCAAAGAAATTCTGTTTCCCAATATTGAGGTGCTTGTGTCAACTTTTAAAACACCTCGCAAAGTACGCTGCTGTATTCGCCAGCTTTATGCAAAAAATAAAAAACCTTTTTAAGTCAACATGATTTGATTTATCAGACATATTTTTGGTGAAATGTGTTGATTACATATAAGGTCATTTTAAAGAATAAATATGGCTTAAAATGCACTAAAACTCAAGAACAAACAGTAATAAACAAAATACGCAAAAGAAAATACATAAAAAATATTTTATCAATGTGTCTAAATGATATAAGTTGGCTCTGTTTAATACATTTTACTATTCATAGCATGCGTTGTCATGAATCGAAGAACTCACTCTGCAAAAGAACTGATGTTATCACGCAGAGAAACCTCATTTCCGGTGCCACAACAAAAATAAATGTATGTTGGTTCTGAAAGACGATGTTTAGCTATCCTTTCAAAATCATTCACACAAACTGGCTTGTTATCCATTTTTTAGTAACAATGAATTCGTTCGCTGTTGCATTAATCCTTGATAAGATACGATTAAAAATAATGACCTCGAGACAAATCGATTTAACATAAACAATTATTGATTTTAACAATATGCTTTGCCGAAAATTATTAGTTCACTTTTTACACTTTTCATCGGTGATACTTTATCAGGTACACGCTATTGAATGATCAATAATGTGTAAGTGCGTAACCTTCAGTTATCAGCGTTAAGGGCTAAAATAAGTACATGCATATGGTCATTTGTTACTTTCATTCTATTTGTAAGTGTTAATAATTGGCTTTCAAGTAATTGAATCTGCTGAAAATATAGATAATTATTTATAAGGTTTTGGTAGTAAAACTATTATTATAATTTCATATAATTGATATAAGCATAGGTTACACTATATACAACATACAATTAGCACAAAGCTGTTTTGTATAAGGCATTTATCTCAGTAATAGAAGCACATCTATGTTTAAAATATGTATTTGAGTGTGATTACCAATAATATTATATCTTTAGACAAATATATCCACCGTGTTTTAGCTTGTGCATCAATGGATTTGTAATAATTATGTGAAAATAAGCTAATGCAATTAGCAAGATATCGCTGGAGGCTTTGCAATGGAGTTTATAATATGAAATTGATTATTCATACTGATCGTAGAGCAAGACAACACCAGTTATACATAAGCTATTTTTCTGTTGTTATTTGAACCTAAACAGTGGTTTAACATTTTTCAAAAACAAACAATCATATAAGAGGTATAGATATGTTAAAACAATAATAAATCTAATACGGAATATATCAGATGGATTGATTTACCAGATTAAATTTGATTGATCTTACGTCAAATATGCTATTGATGGTAAAGAATATTCGATGGATAAATTATAATACTAAAAACGTTTATATGGAAAAATCCAGTCTGATCATCCTCAGCATAAATCACCAAATGTCATCTCCATTCATCTAATTTGGCTTGCACCTTAAAAATATATATCATGCTAATTCATCGCATCAGTTTTCAGTTTTTGTGTTTTCTAAAGGAAATACCGATCCTGCCATTTCAAAAAAAGGTAGACTAATATATGTGCGGACTTAAAATAGTTCAAATCTATTTATTTGAAAAAAAGTTTTACCTTCCCAAACCATATCACTCAAATGATAGCCGAACCGGTTCAAGGCTACTGACGATAAAATGTGAATGACAAGGACCAAAACCAAGGCTTGCATGGGCAAAAGCTCTAAAAATGGATAAACCCATATCTTCTTTACCGTAGCGAGATATATGGCCCTAAATGTAATGTAAAACAATATTGATATGTACATATACCCTTAAATGTATGAATAATGTCTATAAAATTGATTCTTAGAAAATAATATATTTATCGATTTGAATCAATCTTATTTAAATTGTTTACAACCATAGCATATATTTTTATATATATATGAAAAGGTAATATTTAGCTTTTTGAAGTTGTTGTATGCAGAAAGAAAACAAATAAATTAAAATATTCGAAGTGTCATTAGCTAAATAGTCTAATAGATGCTAAACAATGTATTAAACATACCATAATTGATAACCAACTGTAAACAGTATGTTGCAATAAAGACCTGTAATTCTGTTTGATAATTTATGATGAAACAACCACATTTCAAGTAAAACATAAGCCACAATCCATGTATGCTGAAGAAAAAGTTATGTAAATGATAACTCTTGAATAAGGATAAAGTCTTTACTAATACGATAATGAAAATTCAATTAAATAGTTTATAAATATATATGTTAAAGCATACATAATGTTACATAGCTCTCATAGATAATATCTTATAAATCTATAAATAGATTGGAAACATGTGAACATAATTAGGAAACTCGTTACCATTTTATGATTGAGCCATGAAGGGATAATATCAAGATAGAGAAAATATTTGGAATTCGTATCCATTGCTACAATGCTCCAAAATCCAAGTGCAACCAGCTGATAAACATACAAAAAGAACATTTAATATCTATTCAGACCATTTTCATGCTTGAACATTTTGTTAAATAATTTAAGAAATAGAATCGATTTAACTGGTTCTAATGTCAATAAAAAGTTCATTAAACAGTTCAAGGACGTTTGATTTCTAGTTAAAATATTTGATTATAATATATTTTTGCAGGATGACCTTTTTCCCATGCATTTGTTATGTTATAGATAAATACAAGACGCCACATTTGTTATACTATCAATTTGAAATTTTATGTCTAAGCAACGCCTACATATTTTTATACTTATATTGCTTATACTAAATTTGTTTAAATGGCTATACTTGTTTATAAAAAGAAAGTTTGTTTTGTTTTCTCATTATCATGTATTTCAATAGGTTTGTTTTTTTAAAATGGTGTTCAAACTTTGAACTTAATCTCGCCATCAATCTATGTCATTGGCTTAAAAATGATTCATGATAAATGAAGATCAAACCAAATGCATGAATCGCCATACTTATAGAAAAACATACATACCAAAGCATTAGGAAATATCACTCCCATAAATACATTATCACGTAAATGCTTCAGAGCTACAACGTCTGTGAGGTCAACAATAATACACAATCCAAAGTAAAACAGCTGAAAGATCTAAGAAATTACATAAATAGCTTCATTCGAAATATGATGAATATTATTTGATGTATACTTGTTTGAATAGAAATATTTTAGATAAAAAACTACATTCTTAATATTATTCTTAATATTATACAAGAGCTAATCGTATATTAAAATACCTAATAAGTATCAAACAAATAAGTTGTTTCACATGGAAATTTTACGAGTTAAGGGAAGACACAATCTTATGTCTCTGGCATATCTTGAAATCTTAAAAAATGTATGCAAGCAAGTTTTAAGAAAAAAAGGGAAACAAGTTTTGAAGACATACCCCATTTATTGATGTCAACATCTGCCATACTCCTCCAAAGTTTTGCATCTTTGCAGAATTAGGTGCTATGTGGTTTAATACAAAATTCAACGTGTATAAAGAAAAAATAAAAATCCAGCAGTGAAAGGAAAATCTTATTAAAAAATTCATTTTCGATTCATCAAGTCTATATTGATTTTCGAAAAGCGAAATATTTATAAAGTTGGAAATTAAAGCACTTAATTTCAGGCTATTTCATTTTTGTAGCCCACCTCATTACCTAATCATCAATAAAATAACTTTGCAGTTAGTAATAAAAAGAGTTTTCTGTTCGTTCGTGTCATTTCATATATTGTTTTTTTTTTAAATATCTATAAAATATTTCTACAATTGTTAACAAATTCATTAAATTATCAATACTTACAATGAGATCAGTTTAAACACATGTTGGCATAGCGATTGTTTAAAACAAACAGTCTTTAGAAATAAATTTCTGTTTCACAGTAATTTGGCCTGCCGGAATCAATATTTATGTCAACACATATTTTTAAGATAGAACAAATCATGTACATGTTGAATATATTAAGCATGTATATATTTTCAATGCTCTACATTCTATTGCATATACGTTGCATTTTGTATTTTATTATTGCAAATGTACATTTACATACAAAAATTTTAATCAAATCTAAAAGTTCGTATTTTTCAGCATGTTTGAATATTTGTGTTTTATTGGTCTTGCTTGTAATTGATTTTGGAAATGTCACGTTGCCTATATTCAAGATGTTTAAGTTAAATAAACGAAATCAATATGTTCTTTTTTATTTCATTTCCGATTGGCTATTGATAAAATCAACGTATTGAGTCTCTCTATCTCTGACCTTTAATTTAGTTCATAAATTGATCTCCGATATTTACTCAGTAAAATACTAACATATTTTATCATCTAAATATCAAATAATATATTATTTTAAGGTCTATAGTAATTTAATTTTGTTGTTAATTTCTTCACTTCGCAGTGGCGACTTCTACGTCATTTTAAACCAATCCATGCATTGTCGTATGTGATATGCGTGTGCCGTATAAGATATGCGTGTGCCCAATATTGAGGTGCCTGTGTCGTCCTGGGATACACCAGACGCGGTGGTGTTCTCCAGCTTTATAGAAAACGTCAAGAATTGTTTGCCAACATTTGGCGGTTGTCACGATTTTTTGTGAGATATGCTGTTAAATCAAAAGATCCATATGCAAATACAGGGTCGGAAAATAATCTGAAATTACTGGTTGTTATTGCTCGGTATATATTTACCTCGAAATTTAAGTCTATTTATTTTTTATTATCTTCAAAGATTGCTCTTTTGTGATTATCATGATATAAGAATTATGTAGCTGTTTCCATGTTTTAATGGAAATATGACTTAGGAAACAGAGAGAGGTGTGTATGCAAAAGTGTTCAAAGACACTGCAATACGATTAAAGGCAGTCCACATCTTACATGGCAAAGCCTCTATCGCATTATGATGCACATGAATCTAAAGGTAGTGGCGGAATGGCCGAAAGAACTCAACACTTCATGTTTTAATATCATTATTGTGTTATGAATAGATCGGCACTTTTCGATTAAAATGATATATCCACGTTCACAAATGTATAGATATTCAATATGTTTAAATGTGATATATCATTGTTTTGTACTGATTGGAATACAGCTCCATGAAAATTTCAATTCCAGATTAATTTCTAGCCCTGTATATTATTGAGAAATAAGATAATTTAGCATTTCTATGGAGTAAGAATATTAAGTGCGCCCGTCTATCCACTAAAGCCTGAGAGTAAAAGAATTACAAATTTAGATATTCTTATCAATATGTCTACATAATATGCATTCGCCAGTTTCAAATATGCTTACACTTTTTTATGTATCGTAACAGTAATACCTGGTCAATGACAGAATAAAGATCGATCGATAAGATGTAAGTGCGTAAAAATCTTTATCAGATATATGTTTGTATGCATAATGTTTTTAGCCACGTTTATATTTTGATAAATCAATAAACATTACTTAGAAATAGACTTTCATTAGAATAGAATTTTCAATTTTTGTGACAAAAATGCGTTGTCCTGTCAAAAACAGTAGTTGGAGTTTTTATAAGCTTTATACAATGTATTTAAAACTGAGATTTTCCGTATGAAAACTATGTTTTTTTTTCTAAATGAAAAAATATAAAACAGTTCCTTTCATGCATTTAGCACCAAAGATGAATAGGTAGAACATGTTGGTATGTTTGTATTGAGCTTCTGTAGAGTAGTGGCATAATTGGTATTGATGAAGCAGCTCTTTATATATGGGGTCCAATCTCAATCACACAGCGTGTAGCAAAGTAAGTTCAATCCTAAATTGATTAACATCCACTTGGATGCACAAAAATGACTTGTTGCTATTACTTTGGCGACATTGATAAAATTATGAATTTCATTTGCTGCAAATCTATATAGTTTGAATATATGTTTGTAGTTATTTCTAATATATTTTGATAATAGTGTTCGTCAAATTTGACAATAGTCTACACTAAAAAAGTCAAGGCAATATACTTATTTGGTTATAAAAGTTATAAAACGTGTATGCATGATTTCAGATCATAGATGTATATAACGAACTAATCCATATTTCAAAAGAAAATGTGTACGAATGTATATAAATCATTAAATCAAATTTTAAAGCAATATATTAAAACTCAATTCAATTTGAAATTTGAATATTTTGATTTGGATTAATATTTCCTAAAAGGTATATGTATTTAATTTACGAAAATAAAGATCAATTGTGTTTCTAAATTTCTGATTGCGAAGAATTTTGATTTTATGTTAGATTTATGATTATCCTGAATAAAAACATGAAGAAACTGTAGAACTTTGCTTGCAGTCTTTTCATTAAGTATGCTATCTGTAGTGAAAAAATAATTGATTAAATTATTTGTTCCATGGTATAGTGGTTTGCACTAAATTAACTAGTCGGTTATTGATTCTTTTTGTATACCATATTGATTGAATACTGTTTGCAAAATGGATTTTTTAAAACTTTTTTTCTTATTCGACGCAACTGTCAGCATCAGCTTAAGACTTCGGCTTATTTTCATTTTATCAGATTTGACCTGAACCTAAAAAGGATAAAATGCTTCGCATTACAATGCAACCCATAAAATGACCATATGTTAAATATATATGAAATATTAATCCGAGACATTTTCAAATGTATAATTTACTTCAAATCACGTTGAAAATATCATATAATATTATATAATAGGAATCAATAGTTACCTTGCCAAATCATATCTCTCAAATGATAGCCGAACCGGTTCAAGGCTACTGAAGATAAAAGGTGAAAGACAAGGCCAAAGATCAAAGCCTGTAATGATAATAGCTCCAGAAAGGGATAAACCCAGATTTTCTTTACGGTCGCGAGATATATAGCCCTGGATGTAAAAAAGAATAGAACATATTAACATGTACACATACCGTTCAATGTATAAATTATGATAAAACGCTCAATGTTAGCAAACCCACTTTTTATCGATTTATGACTTCATATCAATGGTTTATAAACATGGTGTTTACCTACATAATGATGCTTTTAAAATGAATAAAGAGAAATTGCAGTTTTTTTTATAACAAGGCAATCCAAGGACAGTGTGCCGCAACTTGAATAGTTCTATTTACACTGCACTTTTTAAAGAGCTTGCTGCTTGGTGATTTCAAACATTTTGAAACATGGTTCTGCCTATAGGTCACCCAATGGTCCAATTCATTTGATGAATTATTCACGTGGAAGCAATCATTTTGTACCCTGACCCCTTTGCACAAGCCATTCTAGGATATAAAACATGCTAATAAACGCTGGATATATTTGGTGCGATTTTACTTAAGATAGGCAATATAAGCACATGCTCACATGTTTAAACACACAAATACCCCCAGAATATAAGCAAACCAGATTTCAGTTAAATCGGCAAACGACTTTTTAAGGAGTAGCATTTCTATAAAAGGTAAAAATATTATTTACAAAACTACAAAACAATTTCAGTTTTTAACAAAATCACGTTGCAAGAAAAGTAAAATAAGGCATTTCAATTTAAGAATAAGAAATACACCACTTGGGTATTTCATTAAATTACTATTGTTTGTAATAGCTAATCAAGTTTACCGTTAGTATCATTGCATTATGAAAAACAAAACCTTTTGTTTTAATTTCAATTACAATTACTAAGTAATCAGCGCATTGCAAATTAGATATCCAGATGTATTTTATTTTAGAAGTAATGGTGCATACACTTTGGAAGGTCAAAATTATTTAATTCAAAGAAATTTGACGAGATATGCTAATTACATTACAATTAATGAATTTCGTTTTATTTGTATTATAGTGTGTGAAGGTTAATGTCTTTATCTAAAGTCTTTATCTAAAGTAGCAGAAAAAACCCTGTGTTGAGTTTTTATTATGACGTCATAGTTACGGGATCATGGCGCAAATGTGGCTTCAAGTTAAATGTATGCACATAAAAGTATATACATATAAATCAATAACGGTCATGTGGTGGACAACCCCGTCTCGCATGGCAAGCCGTGATTAAAAATTGTTTTGGTAAAGGAAACAAGGTATTTCAAAGTTTCAAAGTAGGGTGAGGTTAAGTATTCCTGGGATCAATAACACTGAATACATTGAACATACCATAATTGGTAGCCGACAGTGAAAATCATGTTGCAAAAAAGACCTGTTAATCGGTTTGATAATTGATGATGAAACATCCACATTTCAAGTAAAACATAAGCCACAATCCATGTATGCTGAAAGTGCAAAAGTTTTGCAAACAGGTCTTGTATCAAAGCCTCAAAAATATTTCATAAATTGTTGCATATGTATTCTTTTGAATAACTATGGCTATAGAGCGGTTTCAAAATAATTTGCACATGTAAATTTATTGCTAACAGTGAGTTGGTGTAGCTACATGATTTGATAAATATAAAAGTCTTTACCAATTTATGATTGAGCCATGAAGGAATAGCATCAATATAGAGAAAATATTTTGAGTCTGTGTCCATCGCTACAATGCTCCAAAATCCAAGTGCCACCAGCTGGTGTATAAAGAGGAAGAGCATAAAATGTGTCAACTTTCTAATGATATCGTATAGTTTTATATAGATTTATTAGTTTTTATATAAATTGATAGTACAACTTTTGTTGTTTGAATGCCAACCAATATATATCTTAATGTTCTGCTTGAAATATGTTATTTATAACATCAGTAAAAATTAAGTAACGATAACATTGTTCATTCCTAGTTCTTGGGATAAATTATTTGAAATGTCTATAGAATAAAGGTTAACCTCAATGTGTGTGATATATTATGAATAAAACCGAGATGCCAATTTGGCAATCTGCAATTTGATATATAGGCTAAAGTCAGTTTTATTTGTAGTTATCTTATAACCATGAAATTTCCTAAAAGCTATAGCTCGAAATTAAAAAGAATTGTTCTCCGAATAATTCAGATTCTCATTAGAATTATTTTTTTAGTCTCAATCATCTTTAGTTAGGAACTTTAACTGGAAAATAAGTATATATTCTGTCTTATACATTTTTGAGTGTCTGATTCGGATAATTAGTGTCAAAGGACCTAATCAACATCATAAATCAACATACTAATAGAGTAGATACGTACCAATGAATTAGGAAATATTACTCCCATAAATAGGTTATCCCTAATATGCTTCAGAATTTCAAAATCTGTCAGGTCAACAACAATGCACATCCCGAAGTAGAACAGCTGCAATATCTTAAATCAAACAAACAAAAAATATCGTTTTAAATATATATTTAGATGCCAAACTATTAGAGAATGACATATATATGTACACAGTATCCTAAAATATGTAATTCAAACCAAATGAATAAATGCTCATGAATAAGGCTCAAAAAGGTTATTTGCGAGCTCAGATTTATATACTCTAATTTTAAAGCATTAATTCAAACTGTTATTTAATTGAATTTACATAATTGTAAATACATACTCCATTTATAGATGTCAACATCTTCCATACACCTCCATAGGTTTGCAGTTTTTTAACATTAGGTTTTATTTTGTTGAATACATACTTTAACGAGTATAAATAAAAAATAAAAATCCAACAATGAAAAGAAAATTTAATAATGAAATTCATTTTTTATTGCTTTAAACATCTAGATAAAGTTTACATTTGTATTTATAAATCAAATTATTTATGACGTTAAAAATGATAGCATCTAATTTCAGTTTATTCACTTTTGGTAGTCTATCTCATTTATCACTAATCAAACAAATTATCCTGTATCAAATGTTTCCAAATAGATGACTTTGTGTTTCCTATGTAAATATATGCATTTATTTGTCCATTCGTGGATTTTATTAAATTCATTTTACAAAATCCTATTGTAAATTTATAACAATGGTCAACATATCCATTGAAGTATCAATATTGTGTTCAAACGACATGTTCACATATAGATTGTTTGACACAATTACTCTTTAGAAACACAAATATTATTTGTACCATTATATATGTCTCCTTTGTATAATATTACCAACATATGTCGTTCATTGTATTGTGTACGCATTACATTTGTCTGTTGCCATATTTTCAAATGCTTACTTAAGGTATATATATACATAACGTTTATTAACCTTAAAAGAAAATATCTAATGTAATAAGTTCAATTTGTCAATTTTCAAAATATCTTTATTAATTTAAAAAGTATATGTATATTAATTATATCATTCATAAGCTGTCATTATATATACTATGATGATATATATGATATAATTTCTATAATTTAATATTAATTCCTGAATTTTTGCACGCTATTTTATAATTCATTTAATTTGAAATTAGTACTATATGTATTGGAGTATTGATTAATGCATTCGTCATGATTTTGATGCAATAGCATATCATATGCACTTAAAATGATTAAGTTTTTGAATAATACTCATGCTAGCATTAAACTTGCTTGCATCAATACAAATATGCATATAAAGCTAGACAATAATGGAAACATTACACTGTTTTGTTTAATATCGGTTAATAAAAAAATAGATTTCAGGATAAGATGGATTCTCCATACCTAACATTGGTCAGTGGCAGTAAAGATCTACATTTTTATACATTTTATTTTTTTTACACGTAACCCCTTAATATCTCATTTCTTAGCATTTGGATAAAGCGCAACATCCGCATAATTTTGAAACTCTTTTCTAGCGGTACTTCGGCTACTTCGTTTTAAAAGCAATAAAGTTACAAAAACCTTCATTTATATGTTCAATCTTAATTTTAAATTTAATGAAACAAATCTTATTATCTCATGATAGAGTTAAAAATGCTCCCATGAAAGGATGAAATTCGAAATTGTATCAAATATACCCTTTTATTACATGGTCAGAGTGCATCGCTTAAAGTAATGATAAGGAAAAGCTATGATGCAATAATTCTGTGTATTGCACCCGGACTATTTTCCGATTGCACTTCTAAAATCAAATTTTCATTAGAAAACAATATAAACATGAATTAATGTTTAAATAATTGATTTCATATAGATTATTTTCTTATCTTAGATGATTTATAGGAGTAATATTTTATATTATACCCTGATTGTCAACATTATTAAACATATTATATTATCGCCCACTATGACATGGCAAAAATTTACTTTTTTTAGTAACGATTTTCTTTGTGATTGCATGTAATAAAGGGAATACAATATTCAGATTCAATATTGTAAGGTGTTTATTTCACTCAGGGGTCAAATTGGATGCACTCAGCCTTCGGCTTCGATGCATCCAATTTGACCCCTTCGTGCAATAAACACCTAACAATATTGAATCTTCATAAGGTATACCCATAATCTTGCCCCGTTTACTTTAAGGTAAAAATGTTAATAGAAAGTTGTGTAAAAACGATATAAAATCATAAAAATATAGTCATAAAAAATCATAATCATCAAGTCATGCTTACATCGTACATAATGTTATTATATAAAGTGGATTAAGTCATGATACATTTAAAGTATAATTTTGATTTCCATGACAGAATTAGAGATAAGTATCATTTGTGTTTAATATATGAATTATCTAGTTCAATGTAACATGGTGTATAACCAGGAATTGTCTTTTCATAAATAGGTGCATAAAAAGGGAATTAAATCTCTGTTGTGGATCGAAGCAATATGAATCCAACCAGCGGTACCTTTAAGGCATCATAATAATAAAGTTTGTAAACTGGTCATTACACAACACAAAAAGTTTATTGGTATTTTTTGTGTGTATAAAATCATTTATCTTGAAGTACTACAAAAAGGTGCAAGATTTTGGTAATTGTGACGTCACATCTATTGTTACCAAACAATCATAATTAAACATTTGTTTTTTTTTGGGCCAGTTTACAAACTTTATTATATGAATAATCGTTATCAATGATATGAAAAGGGTCCCTTGCAATAAACTATTCTACTATGCTAACACATGGGGGAATACTTTGGCAAGAATAACAACCCTGTGGTTGCATTTAACCTGAACCATGGAGATCAACGAGTAGACATTTAATGCGTTTTGCATATTTTCATATATTTTGCCATAAGCAGTATACTACACCTATATAGAAATTAGGACTTGAAGCAGCCTCTTAATAAATTTACTTTGCATGAGTAGAAATCGCTGAGAATCATTCCGGTCTTTTTACGCTTGTAGCTAAATTCGTTTGGCATGGCTCTATTAGGATTCGATGTCTAACACGTTCACATACCCCACATTTATGGTATTTCGTACTACAACTTTTGGGTGGCTCCTTTTTTTACAAGCACGTAGATAAGTCTTGCCTTTGTCGGGCTTATATGTATCTATATTTTCCAGATCAACATTGGTGCATATTATGCAGTTCTCCACGCATTGTATATCACTTTGTATCGTTCCTTTTCCGTCATACCCAGCATCTTAAATGCTCTCAACGTGGGATTGCCTGGGAACCCGCGGAAGCGATCACACAGAGGCAACACCAACATTTCCAACCATCTCCTTTGCATTGATATATCAGTTCCACGTTGGTAAGTTTTTTTCATTTGATCATTCATGTCCAAGGATGTGTAATGTTCGAATGGGTTCAAACTGTTCAAACGTTCAAAGTTGAATAAGCTAACAATGTCAAGGCCACGCAAGTATTCTGTCAATCTTGGAAAGTTGAGATCCGGGAATTTGATGGCGTTCAAAACGTTCAAACGTTCAAAGTTAAAATAATTAATGTTTTTAAGCCTACTACATTTTTACTTTTAATAATTCATATTTTCATATCGATTTAAGTTAAAAATAACATATAATGATCTATCCAGTCTTCGGTTTGAATATATTTTCCTAGATGGCAAGCATCATCATGAAACACCTAAAGCATTTTAGACAATTCAGTTAATAACCTATTATTAAACGTAATAACAATTGCGTTATAATTAGGTTACGTAATAATAATTGCACAAATTTATTACGTATTTTACGTCGCTATGGTTTTCAAATAATCGTTATTTGTCGACTTTGTCATATATTTTATTAAAGTTGCGGATAGATTAATCTTATCATTGTTATATGTATTATATTATTTTCATTACTTCATATTTTTTTATCATTTTCATTGTTTAATTGT
>LQRL01110146.1:5249-21293 GCA_001703475.1 Hydroides elegans | reverse complement strand
TCTAATCAAGTGCAATATGTCACATTATCTGCAAATCCGCTGAACGGATTAACTCTAGATGCGTTTGGTTACTAATCCGACAACATAAATAGCATATAACGGACATTTCACTGACATAGAGAATCAGAGTATTCCCTCTCTTAATGATTTGAATCGGATACATATTCTAAATTGTTTAAATCAAACTTTTAATAAAATTATATAATAGATATGTCTATAAATACAGAAGGGGGGTTTTTTCAGGGGTGTGCAAAAAAGGGGGGGTTTAACCCTAGGGGTGTTTTATCATGGGGGGGGGGTTCTTTCCTACCACCGCCCCACACATATAGACATACAGGTGATGGGAGAGAGTCGACGACTGGATGAAATCGTTAGAGAAGGGTTAGCAAGGGGCCAATGTTTAAGGCGCTCGTAAAAATCCCCAGTGTGTCCCTGTTAGTTGAAGGGATCCATGCAACAATGTGTTAACTAGTGACTTACATTGTCATTGAGCATTAAAATGTGTTTCATGATTCCTGCTACTAAATGACGGTTTGAGATGAAACCTATCTTATTGATTCAGCTGCCTGCTAGTGCATTCCTAAACGATTATATCATATGCCAATTTAAAATCATACTGCTCTTTTTTTTTCAAAACGACAAATTGAAACTTATTACTCAATATTGCACGGAGCTTTTCAGTTGCTCTGAGAAATAGTTCCAATAGCACACAGACTCAATACTCAGCAGACCTCTCTCCATTGCAGAGAAAGGTGCCTTACATAAAGCCAGGGGAAAATAGTGATTTTGCTTTAATTTTCCCCGAGCAAGCAAGTGTATGAGTAAGGGAAGAATAAATAAAGTTCTTCAAAATAAAGCATAAGAAAGGCTGATATTCTCTAAAGGATAGACCTATTTTGTTTGGATATATTTGCCAACAGGTAGGATAGTTTCCATCAAAAATGTTCTTGTTTGTCATGAATTTGGCTGCATATGTATTTTTCTCGTATACCAATATGAAATGAACTCACCATTTCGATATTTGCAAACTAGGATACCAGAAGAAAACCTCTAAATATTAAAAACAATTTTTAATGTTATATGTGCGTTAAGGACGATTTGAGCACTGACTGTATTTTTTATAACTTCGAAAAGCAACTTAAAATTAATTTCGATCGATGATCGAATCCATCAGTGCTATGTAAGATATCAACATGTATTTAAATCTATCTTAAACTGAACTATCTAAAATTAAATTTAAATAATCAATTCAGGCGAAATATCAACATGACACATCACTAGGATATTTACAATCGATTTGCAATTTATTTAAACATTTTGATGGTTTAATTATGTGAACTAATCATGGCAAAACAAAATTAACCATAATCGAGTCAGTAGAACAAAACTACCTTTTTTTAATTGTCTAATTCTTTTAAATAACACTCAACCTAACTATGTTATTTTTATCGATGCTACCACACGAACCCATCAAGGTACAGAGTAGAAACTTTTGCACTTTTTTTCAGCGATAACTAATAAAAGCTGTTTCCAAAAGCCCAGAATAAAACGAACTTGTACTTTAAAAAATCTCTATCAAGGTATCACTCTTCAGGATATGTTACGGCCTGGCAGAACTAGGGGATATACATACACAAACATTATATTTTTAGTGTTTTTATCAGTTATTTTTTTACCTCTAATGTGATGAGCATTTGGTAGATCCAGGATCTATTTTTAAACATTTGTGTAGTAAACCCCGTGTTCTTTTTTTTTAAATATGTTGTGAGTTAGAAAAGTTTTTTTTTTTTGTATTGTTGAACCATCCTTTTAAGAGCAGCTTTTTTTTTCGGTTAACAACCGGATTACTCAAAATTTGTACTAAACTTTTTTTTTATAAGATCAGGTTAATACAACCTTAACCATTTAGAGTTGCTCTAGAAATAATACAGTGTAAATTAGGCCTTGATTTTGCACATATTTGGCATTGACAATCAATATAATTCTAATCTTTCAAGTGACAAAGTTGTTATAAAGGAATCGATTTGAGTCATACATGTATTTCATTTGGTTTTCTGATATCAATGTATTCAGAAAAAAATATAATGAATAATGTATATGATAGACTTAAATAGGAAGTTATTTCTGTCGTAGAAACTTCATATAATAACAAACATAATATGCATAATAGCTCTAACCAATTATCATGTCATCGATATCAATAGAACAATTATCAACTCATGCTCCGGCCTCCGGCCAGCCGTTTTTTAAACGCAGCGAATCTTTACGAAAATATATAATTTTAAGTACCGGGGTATGAGTAAATTTATATATCGAAAGCGATATTAAATTAAATATTTTCTTTTTTAATTTCGCTACGATTTGAAAATCGTCCATTTGCGGTGGCTGTAGCATTACCGGTTGTATATGTTTTTGCATTTTAAGAGGGTATCCAGAAAAAAATATGGAGAACAAATGGAAAAAAATGTTATTGAGAATAAATATACATTTTTTTACAAAAACATAAGGCAAGTGTGACCAACCCACTCAGCTCATAGGAAATTGTGTCGAGTTGTTAATAGTGTGCTCTTGTTAAAAGTTAAAATATGTTTAGCTTCAGACATCGTGGGAACATGACTCAAACAAGACTTTACTCGTTTTGTACGTTGTTCACTACAAACACGACTCTTCTTAATGCAATATAATATATTTTCAGATACACGAGAATCTTACCCGAGGAGGAAAGCCGACTCCTAATTAGACGACGCCAGAATAATCAACATCTTCAGCCTACCGCCTGCTAGCCCAGTGACAAGAAATATATAGCCTGCAGCAGCAATTTACAAACCAAAGGGGGATATAGTGTAGACGACCGGGCTTCCAAGTCTTATAGGTCACTGGGAATATATGCATTGAATGAGCGACGGTTCTTCCCTTACTCCCAGAGGGCCCTACGTGACAATCCTGTTTCCTTCCCATTTTTTCTTGTCATCATCTCCCTCTCAGGAGAAACTCGGGAGAATAAGAAGAGTCCAATCTCTAGTACGCAAGATGCAGCCTGTCGCTAAGGAGACCTAAATCGATTAGTGGTTGTCCCCGGCTAGAAACGCGTCGTCCACATTGTGTCATATACTGACGCCCTATACACCTGACGGCTAATATATACTCAAAGATATATCCGCGCTAGGAGATATATGCCCATCGGGACATATATAACCGGTAGGTTGTTGACTGGACTGTGTGTGTGATTAGTTCAAGGGCGGTTGTTATTGGAGGAAATATATAACGGCCACAACATGGCATCCCCGGTTGCTCATAATGCACACGAGAAAAACGGTGGTGAATTCCCACAGTTGATAGACTTGAATGTAGGCGGTGTGACTTATAGTACCACATTGGATACGCTAACAGGCGAAGCTGGCTCGCTATTGGAGTCCATATTCACAGGAAAGAAATCCATTTCTAAAGACAGTAAAGGCCGATATTTCATAGACAGAGACGGCGTTCTATTCCGCTATGTTTTGGATTATCTGCGCAACAAAAAACTATTATTACCGGAAAACTTCCTCGAAAAGGAACGCCTTCGCAACGAGGCAGACTACTACAGGCTTCCAAACATGGTGAAATCGGTGAACAACGCAATGCCACCGAGCCTACAAGTCAAACTCGCTCCCACATTACCAATCTCAAGCCCCAACGAAGTGCGCGAAAGCACGCTATGCCCGCCCTCTCCCACGTCACGTGATGCATGCTTACCCGGCTATATCACGATCGCCTATCGCGGAACATTCGCCTTCGGCCGCGACGGCCTAGCCGATGTGAAATTCCGTAAACTCACGCGTATTCTCGTTTGCGGCCGAGTCTCGCTGTGTCGCTTGGCCTTCGGCGAAACGCTCAACGAAAGTCGCGATCCCGATCGTGGAACGGACGATCGCTATACGAGTCGGTTTTTCTTGAAGCATACGTTTTTGGAGCAGGCGTTTGATATGTTGCAGGATGCGGGCTTCAAAATGGTGGGATCGTGTGGCTCGGGAACGAACAGTTCGGGTGAGATTAAGCCGGGTATGGAATCGGAGGAGAGTAAATGGAATCATTTTAATGAATTCATTTTCTATAAATCATAAGGCAATGTGCTCGTCGTCGCGCTGGCAATGATGGAAACCGTCGTTGAGCTATCATTGTAATGAAATGGAAAAACCACATGAACTCTCCCAAAAAAGGAGGGTTTTCTCAAAATGATTCAAGCTTTGAATGTGGGATTACGCTCAACTTTTACATTGCGCAAGTGTTGTTCAAAAAGATTTTTTGTTGGAGTTTCGCTTGTAAACAAACGGAGTGACATTCGACGGTTTGCCGGTCGTTAATAATCCTTTTTTAATTGTTTGAATACTCATTATGCATCTGAATCATAATATCTAATATGCTTTATGTCTAATTTATTTATTGTTCAACGACGTTTCCATATTCTATGTCAGATATCGCATCACGAAATTTATTATCACGACAAAAAACATTTATAAATTAGTTGGCATTCATCATAGTTTCACTTTTTATAACTTGTACATAGCAAAACGAAACATGCATTTTCTTAGAAAAAATCCGTTAAAAAAAGTTTCCTGTCGAATTTTCTGTGAACATCTAATGCAAAATAATGAAACATTTAGCCCGTCTTGCCCCTTAAAAATTAATACACTGTATCAGGAAAAGGCACCCTGATAAATAACAATTTTGAACAGTTGGACGTTTAAATTGCACAGTAAATGTTTGATAACATGGGTTTTAGATTACAAATGAAAAAAAAATATCAACCTAAAATGTTAAGTTTAGCACAGCATCGAAATGTCCTCTTTAATGTTTATGGACAATAATTCAACGTTCACTATTTTTTGTAAATGCCAAAACGAATATATGTTATGTTTTGTTTTCATAATTAATGTACACAATGCTTATATATAATTCAAATAAAACTAATAAATATCGTTTTCCTTTATTTGAATATGCATGTAAGTGTCATTATAAAACAATATTTGCTATTCGATTTAAACGAACATAATGTAGACCTGTTAAACAGAACCGCACAATTTCGAGGAAACATCAAGGTAGAACTCTGAGATTTATCTTAGCATGAATTATAACCTTTGTTTTATTGCCTAAAAACGCATCTTTATTTGAGACCTCGTCCTCTGAATGTAATAACTATCTGTTCACACTATCAGTTCACACATGCAATAAGAAATCAGTTAGTTCCTTAATTGCAGATTGTAAAAGTAAACCATATAGTCTTATTATGAATATTTAACCTACCCATCATATTCGGTAATTTCTATATAGAATGGTTTCTCGTGAAATTGCAAGGTTTCGTCGTTTTACGAACACCGTAAAAGTATATTGTTAAAGTAGTATAAGGCATTAAATGTGAAACAGCATCTTTCGTCTATGCATTTTATATAATCAACTGTTATTTATCTTCTCCGTTGCTTCACCTGTGAAAACTTAATTGATGTTCGTAATACGACGAAACCTCGTAAAACGACGAGAAACGAATCTATGGTCAAAGTGGACTATTTAAAAAATATATATATATCTGATCAAATCATCACCCTAAATAGCATGGATTATTTGGGAGTAATCGACCTAAATAGCACGACTTAATGAGAGCTAGATCGGACACGATGTTTAATTCATCAGCATGTTAATTTCATCGACCAGGAAGAAATTCTGTGAAATGTTATCCCATCATTTTCAAGGGCCATAGCTAATAAATTAGGCGATCAAGTGATTCAACATGGGCCATAAGAGGATGACCATGATAAAAATTGAAGTAGGTCTGTCACTTAAATTTAGGATGAATAAATTTGGCTAGGTACTTTGTTTCTCCATAAAGACCCCCACTTTAAGACTCCATCTATTTAAAGATGCTCAGCTATACCAGGACCTTATTTACCTATTTCATCTAGACAAACGACATCGGAATATTGTTTGATGCAAAAAAACATATATGATGGAAAAAAAAATAATACAAAAACAATGATCACTAGATCGTGAAATTTGACAATTGAATGTTTAAGAAATTAAACATGGATAAATCAAGCAAAATCACCATTTCAATATGTTTTTTTATCATTATATGTATTTTCAAATTTAACCCTGTACATGGCACCGTTTCACCTTATTGTGTATACAAATCCGATACCAACGGATCCTGTACTGTTAATCAAACCGAAGGATATCATGGATTACCAAGTCACTGTACATCAAGCAACAATAAAATGAATATATCATGTGTTATAGGCTGTAACACGGATATGGACTGCACGTTGCAGGACTTAGTCAAAGCAAGATATACTAAAATTCAAAATATGACAATAACGGTTAACAATACGTGGCTTGGTGTGTTACCATTGATACCACAAAATAGTATCGACCTCCGAAGAATGCGAAACTTTGATAAACTGAACATTTTTAGTTTAATACCAGAGCCGAATCAAAAGCCGGTACAACTTACATTCGATAATACCACGTTTGAAAATCTGACAAATATAAGGCATTTAGAAATCACTGTGCCATTAATGGATGTTAACTTGCATTCTATGATTCATCCCATGCATAAGCTGGAAACACTGGATTTGAGTCAAACCCAGGGTTTAACCCATAGTAACATGACGAAATCATTGACAGATTTAGCCATAAGTGTACGAACAGTCAATTTATCAAATTTTCAAACCCTTGGTGAATCAGGATATAGAACCTATCTCAATTTGAGTGATTTCTTCAACGGAATATATGAGAACCTCACTCATCTTGATCTATCCTACACCGGCTTTGCTTTAATTCGCGGGAATGCCATAACAAAGTTCCCAAGTCTTCAATTTTTGGATATTTCACATAATCTGATGACATCTCTAAATAGTCTAATTTTCACGATCGAAATGTTGATGCATCCGACAATTGAAACATTGATCGCAGGGCATCAAGGTTACGAGTTCGACCCTCCTGAACGATGGCCACGAAATAATAATTCGCGGTTAATCCACAAACCTGTTAGCCAATCGAAAACGCCATTACTATCGCGTGAACAAGATTTCCCATCTTTCTATAGCTATGAACTATTATCCGACTGCATTGATACATACACAAACGGAAATATAAGTACTTTATTCGAAACAACAACAACGAGAAAAGTATTTTGTGATATAGTCCGAAATTGTGTGGCACTGAGCTGGAGGTATGTGTCGTGTGGCAACTTACCGAATATAACCGATATTCTCGATACGTCATGCGTAGCCTTTATCCAATTCCCTATTGGTCCGCGCCTCAAACACGTGATTGCTGAGCGCAATGTGATTGGCTCCTCATTGGGATGGAGTATGAAAATGTCCGGGAAACTATGCATCCGAAATAGTTCAGTCGAAACGGTGGATATTTCTAGTAATTTCTTTTGGATGCAGTCGCAAATCGCGAGTATTTCGGCACAGAGCATCACTCATATAACGGGACTGAATCAATTGTCGTGGGTCAATTTTGCGGATAATAATATTGATGTCAATCCCCACAAGTTTCTCGAAGATATGCCTAGACTGACATACCTAAATGCTTCAAGTAACAATTGTTATGTCACACGGGATACGCAATTCTGTTTCCCGGGGGTGTCCGGAGGTTTAAGAACCATTGATTTCAGTTATTGTGCCTTGGATAGTAGAAATGTCACCGATAAATTTAGACACTGTACGCATTTAGAAACATTGAATCTAAGAGGAAATGGTTTATCTTCCAATGTATCCATCGACATCGCTCATTTATCTAATCTAACTCATTTGGATTTATCGGACAATAATATAGAAACTTTGAGCGAGAACTTTAGGGATCAACTGGCAAGTGTTATGAAAAATAACCACTCTTTTCGGGTGGATATTTCCGAGAACTCATTGAAATGTGGCTGTTCCGAAATACGCTTTATAGAGTGGCTTAAGAAATATAAGAAAGCCTTAATACCGGACTTCAAAACATTACAATGTTTTTATCATAATGGTGATGAAAAGTTTGTCGATCACGTTAATATAAGAACATTGTGGATCGAATGTTACCATATTAAAGCAATCGCCATAACTTTCTCCATTTGCGTTTCCATCGCAATCGTTGCCGCCATACTGTTTTGCTTATATCGGTACCGCTACCGAATCGAGTACAAATACCTAAAGTGTACTCAAAGACTCCAATGTCAACAAACTAATACTGAGTACACCCAATACGAACTTGACGGATACATATCATACTGCGACGAAGACCGATTCTGGGTCGTTGATGTATTATTGAACACTCTCGAAGACCGATACGGCCTTGATCTTGTCGTAAAAGATCGTGATTTCCGGCTGGGCGAAAACGTCGTTGACGAAATTGACGAATGGATGGACAGAAGCCGTGAATTTATTCTTGTCATGAGCAAGGCATCACTTACAGGTATTTTGAAATTTGATTTAAACATGATACAGTCTTACCCGCTTATATATTGCAGGGGTGGAAATAACACTCGCCATGGCGAGTGAAATTTTCGATTGGCGAGTGTGGATTTGAAGTCACTCGCCAGGCTGGCGAGTGTAAAATTAACCGTCGAAAACATAATTTTTCAACAACAAAAATCTATAAAAACTATTTCAGTGTTGCCAGCGGGCAGAGGTCGAAAAAACGTACGCCGTACGTTTAAAAAACGTACGCCGGACAGCCAAAAAACGTACAAAAAACGTACGCCAAAATGTCGAATAATTCATTAAAAAACGTATCTTTATGGCATTTATAGCACATCGAAAGGGCTGACAATAATATTTAAGAGAAACTGATCACCGTAATATTTGAATTGAAGATCGAAAAAGAGTGATTGCAAATGAAAATATCAAAACAATTTCAAACTGAACCATAACTTTTTCATCACGTTTCAAAATAAGTGATTTTCCGTAGTTTTCTGCGTAAATTCTACACCCCTCTTAAATTAACAGTAGTGTTTTGAATTTGGTATCTAACCCGCACTGGTATATATCCGGGCACGCTAGATATATCACTTGCTTAAATTTTACTTTAAAAATAACCAAATAACCTTCTACTAAGACCTTATTTAGAAAATAATAATATTTAATGATTCTATCAGTAATTATGTCGAGAGTGGTCTACATCGACAAGTTGTATTCAAACAGTAAACCAGTTTACTAAATTAGACCTGATCGTTTATTCTCATTGATACCACCAAAATGGCATGTTATGCACGGGATTAAACTGAGACTGTATGTATTGAATATACGAGCGCCAATGGCGCGAGCACTTTTTAAATATTAATTTAACATCAAAATTAAACATTTGACTGGACCTGGAAAAACTTGAACTTTAGGTTTAAGAGATTCGATGTGTTTTTATATAAATTTCAAATTCCAGATCTTCGGCTTAAATTTTTAATTTCCAGGTATTTTTATGTCTGGAACATGCAATCGTTTTATTCAAGGATTTTCTCAGTTCTTGCCACCTATATCATTCGTATTTCTAGTGTATGTATATGCCTTATGTGCAATGTGTTGTTCCGAACGGGCCCGGCCCGGCCCGAAGAAATGGTCTGGCCCGGCCCTACATAAATGGTCCCGGAACACACCCCTATTCATATGTTAGATTGGTGTATAATCGTGACTTATACATAGGAATTACCTGTATAGGACTGATTGCTTATTTATACCTCCTTGTGACCTATTTAATGATTTTTGTCTTTTTCTCATAGTTTCTTCAGGAAACATTTTGCGCTCTAACACTAACACCTGATTTTAAAAAGAGCACCGGAGAGAACACCAGTGCCCCCAGAGTTATGTCAGATGTAGATCATGATACACAATTATCTACATTTTGACTCCCTAACCTGATACACTCTTATTCATCTTTTTTTTTAGCGAGCGCCGAAGGCGCGAGCGAATTATGAATTAATGAGTCGTTATACGATGCAGAGTGTGACTTTCAATCAACGATGAATTGCTTTTTCCTAGAAAAACGTACGTCACAAGGACATTTTAATGGAAAAACGTACAAAAAACGTACAGGGTAAGAAAAACGTACAAAAAACGTACGCCGTTCAAAAATTGCCCGAAAAAACGTACGTACGTTTAAAAACGTACGGTCTGGCAACACTGCTATTTAATCTTAAGATTTTAAATTATTCAATCAAATTTGTCGGCTCGCGCATTCGGCGCTCGCTTATTTTTTACTGAGAAATAACCTTATCCACATGCAAACCAAATTAGGGAGCTCACATTTTAGTGGTTTTCATTTTGCATATTTTCACCTCCTGGCGAGTGTAAATCTTCGCTGGCGAGTGTGAAATTCGACTCACTCGCCAGTCTGGCGAGTGTGAAAATTATGTTATTTCCACCCCTGTATTGTAGCCGCATATCACGTTAACCACCTATCTCGTCACTATTTTTAATCCCTACCCCCCTTTAGGTTTGCATTTGTTAACTTGGATATCTCGTCGCACGGCCATCTCATCGCGTTGACCTCAGTTCGACATAGCCTGCTTTAGATCTACATGTACTTTTATGCAATGTTAATAAGGTGAACTCATGTAATGCACATATATTCTACATAAAAATAAAAGACAAAATGGAATATATATCAATACTTTTAAACATTACAGGTACTTGGTGTATGCACGAACTGGAAACGGCCTATCTCAAAGCGCTACAACGTAATAAGCGTATGATCGTTATCATTGTGGGCGAACTACCGGAGCGTATCGAGAGCGTTACGGCGCGAACGGTGCTCGATACACATCACGTGATCCGATGGTCGACGGATGAAGCCGGAAGGAAATTGTTTTGGGCGAAGCTGAAGGGATATATGTATGGGGAGGAGATTGGGTGTGGGTGTTGTTGCAACATAGGGAGGGGTACGGAAAATGGTGAAGGGTATAATAGGGTTGGTCCAACGCCGAATGATATACTGTGATATAAACTTAAAAGATGGATGATAATAATGATCAACATTGTTTGACCGATACAAACGGAATGAAATTGTTTTGGGCGAAGCTGAAGGGATATATGTATGGGGAGGAGATAAGGTGTGGATGGTGTGGCAAAAGATAGAGTGGTCAGGGTGGGGAGTATAGTAGAGTTGGTCAAACGCCGAATGACATTCTGTGATCATATAAAAAAGTGATACCATAGACAAGAGGATTAAAATCCTATCAAATGAGTACAGGAACACCTAAGTCATTTCATAAGCATTAGTATCGTTTCAGACTAATCAATATGAATACAATTGCATGATTGATTTGTATTTTATTTAATCAAAATATACTGTTTTAAAGAAATACATGTATATAAATGCAGAGTAATCATTCTATCAAAATTAACTGTCTTAAAAATTATATTTTGACGCAAGTTTCAGCAAACCATATAAAACTGTATCTTGTTTGAGATATTCCTCAACAATAATATATTATCTAGCGTTACGGTGTACTTAATAAAATACAGAGATTGAAAATGGTACTTTTAATCAGGACTTTAAGCACATGTTTACGTTAAACTATCAAGCTATCAACCTTAAATGCATTATCTATGAATCTTTTATGCGATATAGTACTACATGACAAATCTTCACACAAATACTATTTTCACTTATAATTTTAACAAATAAATATTAAGAATGACTTAAATGATTGTGCTTCCCCTATCACACTTGTATAACTACTGGAATCGAGCTCACCAAACTCAAAAATATGGCATTGCTTATATGAGGACATCCATAATGGTAAAAATTGTCTCTGATTGGAACCTACCACTGAGTACTTATAATGAGGCCCTCTAGATTGTTTTGAGGAAAGACAACTTTTTTATTCGAATTTTTTATCTACAATTAATAAAAATCCAATTTAATCTCCCGTAATTGGCATTTTTGTTGGTGTTTATATTTCGTTTCCATCCACTTCCCCGCCAAGAAATATCCAGTCCTATTGCTCATTTCGTATATTCAATATAACTGAATTAGGGTGTGCCATTAGACATACAAACAAGGTCTACATTTTACCCTATACATATATTCTTAAAACATATACATGTAGTATTAACTTCCCTGTTTACAGGCACCCTCCCCCACCTCTATAAAATATATATATTTATTTCCGTGACATGAATCGGGGATTTCTTAGTTAATGATATAGAAAATATGAGACGTATGAATACTTTCAAGTTGAACCACACCCTGAAAAAAATTATAGCCTATTTGATTTGCAATGTTTGTATTTCTCATGATCATCTCTGAACTTATAGTTGATGTCCTCTTAAAACAAAATGAAGCCGATAAAGAGGGCGGCGTTTGTTACCCCAAAAAGTAGGATTAGAGTGATTTATGGGCTTCGTGTTCCTTTTTTTCAAATAGAGACTCTATAAAGAAATGGTTAAAAATTTCCATAACTTGTAGATTCGGGGCGATTGATAGTTTTTTATTACCAAGTTATTTATATCAAAGCTATCATGCCCACACTTTACCACTGCAATGTTCATAACGGATAGCCTTATTATAATTTATTTGTTCTCAATCATTGCTCCCTACAATGTTTCCGCAACATTGAAACTACAACCGCGGGGTTCGACTCCCACATTTTCATCAAAATCCAAAAAGGACGTCGGTCGTCTCTGTCATGCTGTGGACTACAACAGATGGCGTAACTCTTAAATGTTTTCAATAACACGAATGAAGCAATCAGCTGCGTGTTTCGTTTCGTTTTCATAAAATGCGTTTAGCTTTCTCAACATTTAAAAAATACGATGTATCTCTAGTCTAATAATCCAAAATGGCGTCGTTCTTGTTTATCAGCTGCGAACTGCGCGCGCATCGCTGAGTCCTTGCTCTATGACCTTGAGGTCGTCAAGGTCATCCTTGATGATGCTGATCAGATGCTGGATGCCGTCCTGCTGCTGTTTCAGATGCTGTTAATCAAAACGGAGTAATTAGGAGTGTTCAATGTATCAGAAAAAATAGGAATTCGTCCATTTTTCCATTTTTGCATTGTGACTAATAGACATTTTCAATCAAATTTTGAATATGGTTTATAGGGAGTTTGAAATCGTTGTTTATAAAATGTCAAGGGAAAAATGCTCATACGTCACCAAGCAAAACAAAAGACGATTTATCAACATGCAATACTGATGAGAAAACACATTTCTATACGCTACATTAAACGTTTGTTTGAACGTGGAGACAGAAACTTTAACTAAAACACTTAGATATGTACTACCAAGTTCCTTTAAATCATACCTGTTTGATCTCGGTCTGTACAGTGGGGTCGATCTGGTAAGAGGTATCGGCCCGCATGGCACCCATTTGGTTTTGAAGGCGCATCTGAGACATCAGCTCGTTTAGGCGACCCTACATTTCAACATAACAAACATATGATTTCATTTTTCAATTTTCGTTTTTTTATATTTACCGATAGATTTAAGGTTAAGGTTACCGTAATATTCTAATAATAAAGTGTATAGACATGCATAAAAAGTCTTTAATCGGAAATTTAAATGTACACCTTTGTTTTCATCCTCAATAGCTATATTAATATACATGTACGGTAGAACCTCGTTAACTCGAGGTCCTCGGGACTTCAGATTTACCTCGAGCAGATTCTCAAAATGGCCCTCATGTTTTTTGGCCGGGGGGCGCTATGGCCCCCACTTCCTGAAAAAGGCCCCCAAATATTTTGGGCGAGGGTCATCTCGTAACTTTTTTGTACATTATTTATGGTTTTTAAAATGTTGTGTATTTTTTTGCAATTTCGCCATTTTTTTTACTTTTAAGCCAATCATGGTTAGCTTTAATGTGCTCAGTCAATGCCGAGATTTGCCAAACCTGATTTTAATGGCCACTCTCGCGATTATACACCCTGTGCACACAGCAGACTGCGAGCGGGCCTTCAGCTCTCAAAACGTCATAACGACGTCACTCAAAAATCGGATCAATTCTGATTATTGCATTGAACAGATGAAGATCATAATTATGGGGACACCACTCATAGAATTTAATTTAAATGTGGCATTGGCCAAATGGCGTGCTGTAAAACAAAGAGTTATTTTCAAAAATTGGTAAGACCTACTGAAAACTTTACAAGATTTCTTGTGACACTGTTATAGTATAAGTAGGATTATTTCATGATTCTTTAGAAATTTCAATGCCAATATATGATCATACAGAGGCGTCTAGACGCTCAATTTATATATTTGCAACTTGTGGCCAATATATAAGGCAGAGTAAAATACAGTTTTATAAAAATATAAAACGAACAAAGTGTCATATATTATCAATAGAAAATGAGTTTGACATTAAACGACAAACTGTCAACTTAATTAACTTGTGACCAGTAAAACAATGGAGTGAATGGCCGAGGTTGCATTTTATTCAAATCCAGGTAAAAGGATTAAGGGGGAAAACATTTCAATTTCTAATGAACCATAAAATAAGCCGGTTATCGAATAGGCCCTCGTGCGGTCTGGAAATACAAGAACGTCTCGACTTCGTCTCGACGCTCCTGTATTTCCCAGACCGCACTCTTGCCTATTCGATAACCTATACGTGTTCATAACTACCCCTTTTTGGGGTGACCATTTCAGATTTCGCTCGCATCCCCGCAATTTGGAAGAACTATGCATTTGAAGATATCAGGTGCATTTTTCTCTGCCACATATTGAAAATCCATCAGAGAAATGACTTTTGAACTTTTCGCCATCTCCATTAAAGCCTTTGTGAAGAAATTTGAGCAATATTACCAAAATTGTTGGAGGAGACACACATAGAAATCTATGGGTTTTTTATACTGTATATAAGACCATTGTATGTCAAATAGCGAAATATTCAAATGCCATTTCGCAGACGGATTTTCAATATTTTTTGAAAAGAATTGCACTACACGTCTTCAAATACATATTTCCTTCATATAAAAGGGGTGCGAGCAAAATTTGAAAACATGACTTTTTTATGAACACCCCTAGTACATGTATAAGGTTAATTGTATGTACCAATGACGTGTAAATAATTAATTATTTGTGTGCACTAATGACACGTATAAATAAATAGTGTTGTATTAGGTCTATAATTCTTATTTAAAAAAATGGTTAATTTATGGCCCTTTGAAGATGAAAAATGACCCCCAGATATTTGGGCCGGGGGCCATCGACCCCCGGTCGCAAAATCACAGATATATCCCTGCTCGAGTTATCCGTGAATTCGAGTTAACCGTGGTTTAATAAGACTAACTTATAAGAGATGGGATTTCGAAATCACCTCGAGTTAACGAGTAATTCGAGTTAACCGTGCTCGAGTTAACGAGGTTCTACTGCATGTACTCCTTGACTCTTTGTGACAATCAAAAAATCAGAAAAAATACCAGGAACGATTAGTCATCAAATAATTAGTACATATCTCCTTAAGAGGTTAAAAAATATAGTAAATGGCCTCAATGAAAGAGCTCTTATCTCACTTTCCATTATCGTGACAAAAAAGTCACCGCTAAAATGATCGGTCGCTTCCTCGCTTATTATTTAGTATTTTCATCCATTGTTTTGATGAAAACTTCCTTCCGCATTTCAAAGGAGGCATGACTCGTGCATATCTTCTTTTTTTTTATTTAAGTATCTGTATTGAATTTATGTGATTATTTTAGTTTCCGACTACATATATGTTTAAACGTCGAGTTTAGTAACCAAATTGGATGCCATAATAGATACATGTTTTGCAAGAGCACTGTTCCAGCGCATAATGTACTCTTAATTTTCATTACATATATTGTCTTACCGAATATGCTATAATATCGCCCAGTACAAGACACAGTATGGTCTCAAGGCTATTTGCAACAGTAACTCCTAAACCCTTAAAATCTTAAACAATCCTTCTATCACCATCACCCCTAAACTTACCTTAAATGACTATCGTACAGTCCATTATAAGACATAGAAAACATTGAAGTACCTCATACACCGTAGGTGTTTTATAGGCATCCCCTTTCCACCTTACATTCATATGGTAACCGTCTCGTATTCCAACTGTCCACCGTCC
>LQRL01110142.1:0-15325 GCA_001703475.1 Hydroides elegans | reverse complement strand
GACCTAGCGAACGTAGCGAACCATGCGTGTGCTATCATTCACAGAACACAGGATCAATTATTATGTTTGTGTGTTTCAGCTATCAAAATGAGCTAGTGAAAATGATGAACGTAGCAAACCATGATTGTGCTACCGTTCATTGGTTAACCTAGCGAACGGAGCGAACCATGCCTATTTATTTAATCATATATGTCTGGTGAACCGGGCAAACCTGGTGAACGTGGTGAACAGTTTCGAGCTCTGGACGTACCTCAATCAGCATACATGGGGACTGTAAATGTAAGTGCAATGCTTTCCTATGCAAATGCAAATATCAAAGGAAGTGTCATATCATGTGATAGTTTTCTTCGATCAAGCTAACGTTATGGTTATGGTCTCTAATCGCCTCACTTACGACCATAAAGGAGAAGCAACGTTAAAATTGTCACACAGATTAACATATACAGGATAGCAATGCTATAGCTAGAATATATAAGTATTGTGTATGAACTATTCATAACACACGCATAAGAATTAGCAACCGCTACGCCGAAAGTGCCCTAATCAAATTATAAAATAAGATGATACAAGTAAGGCGTATCTTGAGTTTTGAACGTTTCTATAACTATATATATCGCAACCTTTCACAATATAATTAACATTTTAATAAAACAAATTCGTAATGTGACATATAGTTAAAGGTATTAGGCTAATGACATAAAGTTTTCCAGATATACCTTTTGCCAGACATATATTACAAAGTTAGGTACCCTTATAAATTAAGCATTTTTACAAAAGCAATATTTACAATACACTTTCAATATCTGACATAGATAGTTCAGTCAAATAAATGCATCAGGCTTTCTCCTCCTAGTTGTTTCCGTTTGCCTCGTCTGCAGATTGCCTCGTGTAAAATATCATAAACTATGACTCATTTGATATCAAATGGTGTATATCAAATACTGATTTGATCTATATAAACTTGACAAATTGTCTTTGTTGCCTTTTACCTTCAATGGATTTTAATAGACCATCTGGTAACTATAGTGTATATTTTACTTATAGACTTTTAAAATTACATAACATTCAAACAACATATATACTGTTGTATTGTATTAATAAATAAAAATTATTCAATGACGCTCGATTGATTTGTAGATTTCAAGGATAGATTTTTTTCTTCATATTGTAACATATATCAGTTATCAGTTATATCAGGTATATAATTATTTTATTATTATTAGTTGATTCTTATAAAGCGCATATTCACAACTACCGTTGCGTTCTATGCGCTTTACAATAGCTGACAGATTTATATACTAAAATGGAACATAATTAATAATAATTAATGTCATTTGTGCAAAATCCATGTTTAAGCACCTGAATAAAATCGTCAAAGGTGTAGATAATATATCTAGATAAGCTAAAGCAGACAAAAAGATGTTGATAATAATAATACTAATTTACCTGTTTGTGTGCGCAACCAATAAGAATTATCAGTTGTGCAGTATGGCTTCATTAATGAACCAACAATATCAGAGTCGGTAAGACGACCATCAAATGTGTAATAAATGTCGGTAACACTGTTAGGATTATCCTACAATATAGTACAAATAGTATAAGTACAAATATAATATGAAATATACTTTTTCACATTAATCAACATTGATGCCAAGATTGGTTTTGTATCAATTCAAGGATATGTCTACCACATGTAAAACCAGCATGGCATGTTTTGAGGAATGAATATCAATAAAATTAAAATTGGAACAAATGTAAAAGATGACTAAAATTTGAACTATACATGGATTTTTAATTAATGACAATCATCGATTGCGAGTTCAAAGAGTGAAGATCCAATTATAAAATTCAAACTTGAATGAAAATCGTATAAAATATCAACGTTTGCGATTGCCAAAACTATTGGTAAGATGACGTTGAAAGCAAATAATTATGATATTCAATATCGATGACTTCATTGATATTTGCGTTGTGTCCAATGATCGACATACCCCATTGCCTTCCAAATTGTCAACTGCTCGCCAAAAGTCCCGACAGCAGTCATCCATTTTGGCCAGATAACAATTTCCGGTGGCAGCATCAAAGCTGATGACCAATTCCTGTACGATAAATTGTTTTTAATTTGTATCATATCAGTTTACAATTGACAATATTGGTAATTCATATTAAACATTTAGCTAGAAATTTGAAATCATAAGTAATCGTACAGCTATTCATATGTAAATGTGTATTCATATTCAAATGTTAAATTTCATATAAAGCTTACGTGGTTCAATTTTATCCCCAAATGATAATCACCTGAATAAAATCGTCAAGTTCGATGTTTGTAATGAACTTTGTGTTAGGGTCCATGAAAACATTGAATATCTGTCTTTCCTCCTTATATATTGTAACCCTGTTACTCACGGTTTCACTTGCGGTGACAACGTCTGCATCAAATGACTTCAAATTCAATAAAAATAAAATAATAATGTTTAAATGGAACATGGAACTATAAGTATGTAAAAGATATGAGTATCTGGCCATATTGTTAAATTAAAACTGTTAGCCCGAAATAACAAAACGAATTTAACATCGATTTGTCTTTAATACATGCTCTAAAAACAAGGAATGCAAAATAAATAAGTCAAACAATTAACCAATTATCAAGAATGACAATGTGTAAGCCAAATGCATGCATAAATTGATTTACACATATGCTACATGAAAACACCATTGTAAAATGCAACGAGACGAGACGACACCGGCCTCCAAGAACGCGAGATGGCATCCTTGATGTTGAGCAGGGACCAGTGGCGGATCCAAATCAATTTTGATTTATACATTTGGCTTAAACATTGTCATAATTGATAATTGTTTAATTGTTTGACTTATTTGTCTGTCATTCCTTGTTTATAGAGCATGTATGATTCATGTATTCATGCATTTACATACCTAGGTTGGTAGGTAAATGCAACATAAATATACCTACCGTCGCGGACTGAGTATTATACATATTTGAGTAATTACTATACAGCCGATTCCAAGCAAAGACGGAACCAAATAATATACTGATCAGAACAGCAATGGCAGTAATTATAATTAATCCTAGTGTTCCTACTTTAGTAAAGGTAGGTGTCTCCTGCAAAAATAACAGGTTTTTAATGAACTACAATAGAATATAGTACATGCTGTTAATTGTAATGACATGTAATTAATTCACAATTAACAAACAAATCGTTTTCCATTACTCATTATTATATTTATAAGCCTTGGGAGATCAAGAATGCAACGAAATGACAACATCACGCAATGATCGGGTCTCACATTCGAGACGGCTAAGCGTACATGACAGACAGAGGTTCGTTACTAGTTAAGGTAAAGGGAATGTAAAGAAAAAAGGGACCCCTCCTCCCGCTGAGATCGTAACATTCATGCAGCTGCACACCCACACTTCATTTTTAACCATTGCTTGCTGCGCAATTTGAATTTACGAATTTGAGTTATCAATGTTTAAACATAACGCTGACGCAAAATGAAAATAAGAAATTATCTGGTGAATAAAACTGTCCTGTAAAAACAAACGTTATGCGAGGGTACTCAACGGTTTATTCGGGTAAATGTTTATTCTTGTAGCAACTCTTTCTTGCTTGCAAATTTTTCCGAACAGCGATTTTCTTTCAAAGCGATTATTTTACTCTAGGATTATATTTGATAATATATAAATCAATGCAAATGCATCTTAATCTAGTCTCTGTAAACGAATCAGTGAGAGAATAACCTATATACACATGTGATTTGTTAAAATCTTTATTCATGTCACTCATGTCCAGGACGATAAAATGTTCACGAGGTTCACGATGTCCAGGAAAAGTTGTTTAAATAAAGTAGAGTAAGAGATGCGTTATTGTGACGTCATAATCAATTACATAGTCAAATCTCATAATAGTAGGGTGTGGTTTCCCACTGAAAATGGGTTCCGTAGGAAATGCTTGTTAAATCTTATAATTATATATTTTCTGAAAGCCTAATGTGTGTAGATTATTTTAACACATGTTGCCAATTTTTATTTTGATATTTAGTTGATAAATTTTACGATGGCCGACAGGTGGTATTTCTCTGTTGGGAGTTGCATACAATGTGTAAGACTTGCATATTTTTGCGTCTATCTATTGGTAGCATTAGTAAATCGATGATGAAGGTGTGTCATGGCATCAGACCTACCCAGTATTGCTATAATTATAAGATAAATTTCGCATTACGATGGCCGATAAGAAAAATATTTCATCAAATGAGACCTGTATGTATTAATTGGTATATATCATATCGATGCTTTAAAGAAAGTTACATACGGGTAATAACTTATCATGGGTGTTATAATAATGTTGATTCGAGTTTGGTAATAAATTATTACGATGGCCGACAAGTAGTATTTATAGTATAAAGATTAAACCATTTTTTAAAGCGAATATATTTTGCATGTAAACATGAACAATATAAATTTAAATTTGATTATAGCTAAACCCATTAAAGTGTTTCATCCTAGTTTTACTTATTGTGAATTAAGACTACGACGGCCGAGCAGGAATGATTCTATAGCTAATAACATTTAATGATGTTACAATTCGTCATTTCTGTTAAAAATATTCTATTCAAAAGATGAATTCGTAGATAAAACACCCTTCTTGTAGTCCTTTATAGAAATAATATTTTACTTGTAACATTATAATTTTTATTACGTTTCCTTCTTCTCATCATCTTACACCACAAATTTAAATCTAAATGGATTTTATAAAGCAGGAAAATAGATAGGGATATAACTGTTTGAAATTTAGAAAGACTTGAGGCATATGTTGGTAATAGTCATATATAACTAAATTATCTTTGCATCAACATAAGATGATATAGTATTTTGGTATGTAAAACATAGTCACCTGTTCAAACATGGAGAAGGGGAGTAAAAATCATCAATACTAATTTACAATACCTTGCTCATAGAATAGGTAGATTTTTTTTTCATACGTCGTCTACGAAGGTAAAATCAGTCCAGAACGTTATGTTGTCACTCAATTGCTACCTTGATATCCCTCTTCCTCTGATCCGATCGAGTGGCATAGCATCGTGGTTCATGATGAAACACGATGACCATAATGTCCGAAGAGCGATAGCGTTCTAACTGAACAGTGCTATACAGCCACCTGCTTGTTTCTGATTTGCGGCTAAAACACTCTTCGTTTGTGAAAAGCCTTGTCCCTCTCATACTGATCATTCGCCACAGCGTCAATATTTCAGAGAACTATAGGCGCTGTTTTATTAGTTTGAGAGTAGTCAATGTCCAACACTAATTTTGGTGCTATAAAACACTTGATGAACCTTAACCTAACAGTTTTAGAGAGCTAGGGCTAGTCGGTATCGATATCATGTGGCTGAAGAATTCCCAGGGAAATTATATTCTTCTATGAATAACTTCTTCATATTTGCATTTTTTGGTAATTCATTTGCCTTGGTAAACAAACCTCCAGACCTGCTCGATTATTTGTCCATTCAATTGGATTTTAATAATGTTTATGTTTTATGTTTATTTATCACCATTGTTTTCTGTCTGTTTGTGTTTTATTCTAAAGCGTTAGCCTTCTTTCTCTACTATTTACGATATTTGTTGTGGTACGTTCTTTTTTCTGACTCAGGTTGCTGAATTCCCTATTACCGACAAACAAAAACCCCTCATCTTTATTCTCAATTAATTTAAAGATCAGCTCCGTAAATATATTAACTATATATATGACTATAGTTCACACCACTGTCTTGACTCTCTTCTTATAAATCATCCTTTTTCTTTGTCTGTGTGTACTACTGATGTGTACTACCTGGGTGCGGGTTATACACCGGTGCGGGTAATACACCAAATTCGAAAACAAACCGAATCGTTTGACGCTTAGCTTAAATACCCGAACATGCATTACCTTATTATATGGATTAATAAGCAAGTGGGGTTTTGTTGTTACACAATCAGAGGATCAGTTGATTAAAAAGTGAGTAGCATTGACAAAATTGATACTGGGTGACTCAGGGTGTTATTTGCTTTGCAAAGCCTTATCATTTCAAATGCATTCACTGAAAAGACTATTTGGGGTCATGGCATATATAGGATAGTAGTTAATTATGAGCAATCAAAAGAGGTGGACTTCGGGAAAAGTGATCTTTTAAAAATGAGAAATAATGATAAATGTTAACGTTTTTCACTGCATAGTACGGACACATCATTTCACTGAAAATCGACATTTGTCCAAATTTTAAGGATGCGGGTTATACACCGGTGCGGGTTATACACAGATTTCTAAAACATATTCCTTCATTTTTTGGGGTGCGGGTTATACACCGGTGCGGGTAATACACCGTTAATTACGGTAATGATCTTTTCATGTCTTAAAAGTTTATTTGTTTATGTGACTTTCTTCTTTAGGAATACCGGACTCTCTCTGTCATACATTCATGAAATATTGCCTTTTGGATTACCGGGTCTTCTCTGTTATTCATTCACATTCAAATAGTTCTTCTATATACTCTTCCTAATACACGCCTATAAACTTTTTCATACATAAAACTGATCAAATAATATCTGTCATTCTTTATTTGTGATACAACTGCTTCTTGCTTTTTCCCGTAAGCCATTCATAATATTTATATTCTATTGACTAGTGTTTTACGATTTAAATCCATATTTGTTTTCCTTTTCATCAAATAAAGGAAATTAATATGATATTTCCAATCCAGACATCAGTGTAAAGAAACAATATATATCTGGTATCTATAAACGTTTTTATTTATAACGATACACAATTTACCATATCCAGCAATCATAATAATTATTGAAGCATATAATTGAACACATACGTGTATAAGATATAATTTTAAATTTGAAGCTAGAATACATCAAACCTGGTTTCATTGACGCTATCCGATGACCATTGCAATGCAAACCTCTTTTGTTTTACAAATATCCTCGGTAATGTTTTGTTGTATAGTTTGATATATAGTTGTGGTTGCATAATGTATTTTCTGTTTGAAACCACGTAATTAGTATTAAGAGTTCATAGGCAAATATTGATTGCATTCGTTATTTTATATACTTTTGCTTTCACAAAGGAAATTGTCCATGTCGGCCATCATAATGACGATTAAATTTTGTAATTTTACGCAAAATAGTTGAGACTGAGATACTTTTGAACTGAAGCATAATGAAACTGCAGTTCAACTAGCATTATCCAAAAGCAAATGCACTTTTTGCAAAAAAAAACCTTTTGCAATCGAATTTTACTTTTCGACCTCCGTAATATGGGTTTTTTTCTATCTACAATTCTGTTCGCATCATATTTTGTTCTTTTTAAAACTAAATAACTTGCACACATCATTTTTATGCGAAATTCATTGTCTTTATCATTTCATCTCATTCAAAATTCCCACGGCATGAAAAAACCATATAGGACTGTCACTTCCCGGCCACCGTAATACCTATTTTGTTATATGTAAGGTCCAAAATGCTATTGGATGGTTATGAAATTTGTTATAAACACCAACAATAAACCTTCGTCAAACATAAGCGAATATTGGTTGTATCTATAATCCATTAAATGTTCCTTTCTTCAATGATATTACCCATATCGGCCATCGTAAAATTAACATGTTTTCGTTGAAAATAAAAATTGGCAACATGTTTATTTCGAAAGAGCACCTCAATACCTTTCCGAAAATGTATGATTCCAAGATTTAACAGAAAGTTCCCACGGAATGGTAACCAACACCCCACTATAACTCTATACGTTACAGTGTCAGGCATTAGCTACGTAATAAACCAATTCAAACACCTATCAAAAACGTAAATAATATTTAACTTAATGTATTATATTTATCATGTTAATGTGATACTGTTTTTTATGATGTAGACACTATAAATAGCAAAAATGAACACACATTTGATATTTAAACATGATCTTCAAAATTAGCGAGCCGATGTTTTCCTTTTCCTATATATTTCATTCAGTATATATGCAATGTGAAATGAGTGTTTGCTTACAATACAAGACAAATCAATATATATGATACCATA
The DNA here is from genome assembly GCA_001703475.1 of Hydroides elegans. Classification (NCBI taxonomy): domain Eukaryota; kingdom Metazoa; phylum Annelida; class Polychaeta; order Sabellida; family Serpulidae; genus Hydroides; species Hydroides elegans. Next base: position 7,239 of record LQRL01110142.1, on the reverse strand, counting down.
TTGTGACGTAACAATTTATTATGTCTCTAAAATACACGTTAAGATGCCTTCCAATCTAAGACATCAGCAAAAAATATCATTTATTATTTTTAATTTACGGTTAATTTAACTTATAATTTTTCTTTATGTTAATTCGTGTACCTCGTGAACATGGTGAACCACATATGTTGGCCTGTAAAATTGTGAACCTCGTGATCATGGTGAACCATGTATGTTAGACTGTGAAATGGTGAACCTCGTGAACATGGTGGACTAGAAGAAGGGTATGCCAATCGAGCATAAAACTTCATCATGACTTCATGTTGACCTCATATTAGTTAATTCTAGGCCAATATGAGCTCATGAAGAGGTTTTATGTTAGCTGGGTATATAGAGCCGTGAGCCTGCAGTCTAACATCGTGAACCTTCGTGAACATTTTCGAGTTTCTGGACATACCTCGAGATAGTATATTTGCCTGCAGTAGCTTTTTTGGGTTTCTTGCTTGTAACTTCAGAATAAACACTTTGATGCAAATCAGCGTATTCATGATCATCTTCCGCTTAACAATTAATAAATACATTTAGATATTTTTTAAATAAATCGTTGAGTGCCCCTCTTCGGATATGTTAGCAGACTTATATTTTTTACATACTTGAAATAATGAATTATCATAAAAGCTCTTTTAAACTTGCACCTTATCGTCTCAGATGAAATTTGACAGTTCAGCTAAAAACAAAACTCCGAGTTAGCATCATAACAACAGTATTAAAGAGTGTTCGCTAGAATACAAAATTGTATTATACCAGGAATATTGCAAAAAAAAAACGCAGAAATGTAAGAAACATGACGGTTCATCAAAATAATCGTTCATTGTACTGCATGTTCGTCCTATTTAATTTGATAGCTTCAGCCCAGGTTCTTTTTATCTACTATGTAAAACATATACAAATGTGCATTGCATTGAGGAGGGGCACTCAACGATTTATTATTTAAAAATGATCTCAATCTATTTATTATATAGCGGAAGATGATAAGATATCGTTTAAATAAGCTTAATACGCTGATTTGCATCAAAATGTTTATTCTGAAGTTGCAAGCAAGAAACAAAGAAAACCTACTGCAAGTATATATACAATCTCCTACCAGAATTAAGATTTCAAGAAATCAAATGTGTATTAGATTATTCTCTCACAGATTCGTTTACAGACATTAAATTTAGATACATATGCCTTGGTTTACATATTCACAAACATTATCTTGTTCTGTTCTGAAAAAGTTGCAAGCAAGGAAGAGCTGCTACAAGAATAAACATTTACCCGAATAAACCGTTGAGTACACTTGATAATGCAAAGCCCATGCAACTATTACTGTGACATGCCTATGCTGCTGGAAATTAGAATAAGGTTTTAAAAAGGTTATAAACAATAATAAGCTTTGAAACAAATATATAAATAAGTCTCTTACAGTTTCCCTTTTCAATTCATCTTCAATTATGATCTGTTTATCCATTTTGTCGTTATCCATGATTTATAGGTATGTAACAGGTTGGTTGATTAAACGCCAAACACGAATGTGGTCTTCTGGTTTTGGGCGTGATTTATAATGTACATAATCTTAACTTTAATTAACTTTTTTTGTGAATGGGTGTTACCCTAATTTAATTCGTGGAAACCTCATCTAACCTGTCTGATTGCAATAAGTGCTTCCTTTTATAATGACTGAATATCATTATTCGCGGCAATATACATATTCAATGTATATTTGCAAATGTCATAGCCTACACGCAAAAGCCGTTTCTATACAGAAACAGAGTTTGATTATCCATCATCAGACTTTTTTATTATAAAACCGAATGTAACAGTGGTGTGATGAATTTGTATGATTTGCCATGTTAAACAAATTAAAATTGCGCATAGTAAAACTTAAATCATACATTATTTGTTTTAATGATCTAAAATCCTCAGTAAATTCAATGATTGACAGATACTCACAAATAGTGTTATTTTACTTCAAACCGACCACTAATATGTGTTACTCATCTCTCAGATAAATGAGCTTAAGGTTAAGTATAAACTTAGCCGGGAGCTTCGAATACATTTGCCCTTTTCGTTTTCTTGTTGGCAGAGTGATTAGATAATACAGTCTCAAAATCAACACTTCACGAGGTGCTTTATATCACGTCACACACACTCAATGCCTTATTTACAAAATTGAATAATAGAATAAACGTGATTGGGTAAAATAATATTATATAAGAAAATATTATTTGGAACATATATTTAATCACGAATTTCCTGATATAAATTCAAAGTATATATATTTGAGCCATTAATGTTATTTATATCGAAGAGCACTAGATAGACTAACCTAATCATAGCATGGAATTGTAATGAGACACGTTCTGAAAGTTTTTATAAAATCCAATCAAATATTTGCGTTTATAGATCAAGTCCACTAGATACCATACCATACTATTGATATAGGTGTATTATCATGGATAAGAATATCTTAGACGGACTAATCGAACAATGACGCACTTTTCAATATATTTTTCTAGCTTTTATGTCGATTTTTTTTCCAAAAGTGGTTTTTCTTTGCCATTATTTTGTATATCAATGAAACACACTATTATCACTTTTCAAAATATTGTAACTTAATTCAAAGTAATCTCAGTTTCAATATGTGACTCATTTAAAATTACAATGATGGCTATGTGTTATCATCGAAAAATGACGCACCTTCACTTTGGTTAAGATAACTGGTTCGGAAATATTTATTCGATTTGATTCCTTTTGTGATTGATGTATTTTGAGTATGATAAATCCTTTAAATCTTTGTTCTTTTCTTCATTAGCGTCGCTAATACAGTCACTATATAAATTGATATGCTTTAACAATTAAAAGTATTAATAAATCTATTTTTGAAAATAGGACAATCCATTGAAGCGCCATTTTCCCGTGGTAGGGTTAAAATATACCTCAATATCTTAATTATAATGAACCTATTTAAAGTTATCTTCCGTTTTTATGTTGCTAAGATATTCATTCAGATTATTTGTATAAATCTTTGTGATATCATGAATATCTGTCTTAATTTTGCTTTAAGACACAGTTATAGCAAATTCAATCATACCAGACCAGAACGAACGAGGGACATTAACTTTTCAAAGAAATTGTGTGAGCCACATGTATAAAACAAGTGATGACATGACTGAATGACAATTTATAAAGGTCTGTACAAGGAGGAAATATCAGACTCAAGAATTTTATTTTTTCGAACGAAACTTTCAAACTTGATTTTGCACGTAAGTAAAAATAATTTTTGATAACACTAACATGCTTGTGCTTCTTTTCTTAAATGTGTGCCAAGGCCGTAAACTCATGACATTAAAGAGGTCATCCAGTGGTTAATTACATAAATTCAACTAAGAACATATTCATAAATATAAGGTCTTAAATAATTGAATGAATTGGTTGAAAATTCAAATCAATAATTCATTTCCTTAAAATTTGGGTTTAAACATTCACCTCACATAAAAAATTATCTGTGTTGCAGTACAATTGTCACATGTTATTATTGCAAACAAATTTGAACCATCGAGTCTTTGATAGAAAATGAATAGTTGGGTGTTCGTTTTGGACCCATTGGGTGCTCTTTTTTTCAGTTGTTTTTAGAACACATAGAAATAGTGGGTGCCTCTTTTTTCAAATACATAGAAATATTTCTTTCTTTTATAATTAAAAAAAAAACTAAATAGGAAATCTAGGTCCTACTCAGGTACAGTAGAACCTCGTTAAACCGAACACCTCGGGACCGGCGAAAATCATTCGGTTTAACCGATATTCGGTTTATCCGATAAGATTAATAAAGGAAATATAGAGCCTCGGATCTCAAAATTTGGTCGGTTTAAGCAATAATTCGGTCAATCCGTGTTCGGTTTAACGAGGTTCCACTGTATTTACAATATAAAGAAATATTCCTTGGATGCCCCTTTTGCAATATTTTTTATTTGTATGAAAAAGGGTACTCCCAAATCGACCGAGATTATATAAATATTGGATATTTCCTTTTTATATGAAACCATTAATTAAATTAAGACTACTGCATTATTTTAACATATTCAGTTATCTATTCATGTAATGGCAAACCCGGAAACGTTACACGCTAAACGCTAAACGTTGGAGAAATCGAGAAGTTGAGCCTGCGCACCAGTGTATGTACATGTATTTGTAATTTAATTCTATATTCATTATTATTCAATACATAAAAAATATATTTGCCATGCAGTAGCCTAGATTAAATTCCTTTGAACACCTTGTGCTTCATGATGTTCAACTTGGTCATTATTATCAGAATTGTTTCTATCATTGATACTCATAGGTTCAAACATATAGGGTCTGATTTCACCCTCATAATGCTCCACATTACTTGTTGGATTTCTTGAATTTTCTGCAATATTATCTTCGATATCATTGTTCTCACTATTTTCACTATTATCATAAACTAAAAATTCTTCAAATTCCATTGTTTATTGAGAGAAAAGTACTCATCGCTTATGAGTTTATGCAGCAACTGCATTTGCTGTACCCATCGAGACGCAATAATAACACGTGACACAGTTGGGAATTTCCATGAGGTTTTGTCAGTGTACTGAATATAAAAGCATGAATTATGACGCAACTATTGATTATTTTGCAGTATTTTTGCAAGGGAAGTGATATAAATATTTTATTCTTCAGAATTCGTAAGTAAAAAAATGCATTTTATGACCTCTTTAACGGCGTTAAATTATTTTTACCATTTTTTTAGGTTAAAACTTTTCTCTCATTTTAAATCGCGCGCTATCGGCAGTCTCGTTGTTCATAAACATTGGTGAAATGATTTTGACCCCATTTATCCGCGGATATCATATCGCAAGTTTTTAATATAAAAACATCGGAATCAATCCCGAGTATTCATCTTAACTCACATGCGTTTTAGGTGCTTTTCGGTTGACGCGATAAATGTCATCCGAACAATAATATATAGGAATTGAAAATATTTGCCACCTTGAAAATATGTCTTTAAGTTTTGTTTGGTGTGAATACTTTTCAAATGTTTGCGAAAAAACACACGAAATTATCTCCGTGGACAGATCTTTAGAGATGTTTTTTAGAGCAGCGGATTCACAGTGTTAGGCCGAGGTAACATAGAGCTTTTAAAAAGCTAGCAGTTATTCACGCTAGTTTTTTAGTGGTTAACCTTGCGCAAAAAGAAGCGAAAATGCTTAAAAATCGAGGTTTTCTCCCGTTTCCCTTCAGAATATGTTATCGCAAGATTGTCGTGAAAAAAAGCAGTATAACCACTTTTGACTGAAAAAAGCTGACGTGAAACACAGCTGCTGCTTAGTTTGACACGAGTTTTTATAAGGAAAATAGAGAGGACTAATCCCCGACGTTAAAACACGCAGCGTAACAACATTTGACTGCAATAAGCTGACGTAAACAATAGCTGCTGCTTTGTTTGAAACGAGTTTTTATAAAGAAAATAGAGAGGACTAATCCCGACATGAAAAACAGCTAGCTCTGTGTAACCGCGGCCTTAGACATACACACATTTTAGTGCGTTGTAATTTCAAGAAATTTCCATGGCTAAGAACGATACCCTCATGAATGTTGTATATTAAGTGTACTGTATAATAGGGCAATTATATAAAACATTCATGTTATTCTCATTTAAATTCTTATTTCAGGGAATTTAATTGAATAATTGTATTTGTCACAACATGTTTCTTATTTGTAAAATAAACAATACTACAATACTAAAACGAATCATAAATAAGATACAATGATTTGGAAGTCTTCCAAATAACGTTAACTACAGGGAAGTCAATTAAGAACTTTAAACATATAGTGCCAAAGTTTCAAGTCACGTTGCAATGATTACAACTCGAAGCCTTTAATTGATAAATATATTAAGGCTGATGTTGAAATGGGTTCGCTTTGCGATTGACGTAACATAACTATCATTTACTAGATATTTTGGAAATAAGTGCGCCTGAAATACTTCATTATCATAATAATATGATTATATAATATATTGGAGGTAGGCCAACCTCATGCATAGCAGAGGTTATTTGTCGGGCTTTTCCATTTATTTATATTGATACAATTTATGGATAATTGTAAAATATTGAAAGTTAAAATTATAAGCAATAGTTCTATACAAAACGAAAAAAAAAACTAATATAGCATCCTCAAACACTCTTCATATTCTGAATCCTTTTGATTTCATTATAATTCATACAGTTATGTACCCTCGTGTAACACGCAATAAAAGCATGAATGCATTTCAACTGTACAAAACTATTCATTAACATTAAAAACATTTGTTAACGGCAAACCTTAGCGTGTTGCATCTACCCATCCTCACCATAATATCTCCACGGTTCCATGTCATTTGTCCGAAGGTTCATCTGTCCGAAGGTTCATCTGTCCGAAGGTTCACCTGTCCGAAGGTTCATCGGTCCGAAGGTTCATCTGTCCGAAGGTTCATCTGTCCGAAGATTCACTAGTCCGATTTATAAGAAATATACCAAGAATGTCTTGTAATACCCATTTACTCTGTCGCTCATAACTTACTCACCCTCCCATATCCTACTGTAGCTGAGATTCACGCCAATTAAACATAAACAAATAATACCATAAGAAAATATAGTCTTGAAATAACGAATTACATTTTTTCTATCATGTCTACGCTTTAACTATTTGGTTTGTAGTTGTATTAGCAACTTGAAAAAATACAAATATTACAAAATTATGAGTTTATATGAAATCAGTTTCTTCAATTTCAAAACACTCACATAAAACACAAAATTAGGACTTTACAAACCAAACAAATGTCCTATTAAGTGTACCCTGTGTATATCATAGCTTTGTAAGGAATTAATACATACAGGAATACCCAGGATTTATTCTGTGAACTACAAATTCCCCTGGGAATCCTAAAGAGTACCCTACGAGGTGTTCCTTTAAAAAAAATGTTCCTTTTCAAAGTTGATTTTTTTTTTCACAAATTGCCCTCTAGCTGCAAGAATCTAGGAAACTTTTTAAAATATTTTCTTTACGAATCTATTTAATTTTTTAGTTGGAAATTTTTAAGCACGCGGCATTGAAATTAAATTGATAACAACTGCAGTAGTAAACCCACAAATTTTGATTTGCATTAAATAAAAGAAAAGGTGCGCGTTTTCCTCTTTCGATTCTAGCCATCTTGTATGT
>LQRL01110132.1:14648-37920 GCA_001703475.1 Hydroides elegans | reverse complement strand
GACGAGACAAGTGGAGAAAAAATATCATTTCACTTATCTAAAAAATAATTTGCTTATATAAGCATGTTTGCTTATATAAGCACATACCACGTACTTAAATCATTTAATGATAATATATTACATCATCACCCACATTTCCTCATCTGAATATTAACTTTTCGCTACTTTTTAAAGTGCTCCAGAATCGACAATTTTCAACAGATCCAGATAAAACCTTGACGAGGCACGACTTCAGACCTTGGTTTATACGTGTATAAAATTTGAAACCTCTAGCTCAACTCCTTCATACCAAACTTGCGTGCTCAAAGTACCCCATATCAAACGGGACAGACGGACAGACAGACGGACAAGCTCAACCCTATATCCCCTCGTTTTCAAGGGGGATAATTATGAAAATTATAATTCGCAAATCTGCTGGTTTGCCCTCTGAAAGTTAACTTATTATTCACATGAGTCTCTAAACCGCATTGACTCTAAATATAGACACTTCCAACTGGTCATAAATTGATATTCCTTGTTATTTACCCTGAGACAATATTTTACAAAAGACAACAAAAATGTTTTGGTGAATCCATAAAAAGGAAAGAAGGTCAAGGCGTGCTCTACATTTCTTTTATTTTATAGAAGCCGAACGTTGTAAAAGGGACATATTTATTATAGATATACATTAACATATCTTAGCCAAATATCCCGAGGTGAATGTATATTGATACATTAAAGTTGTGTACCTTATTCAATTCAAATAGTTATACACTAACTATTATTATACACTATTTGTTAAAAAGCAACATACGACAATCAATAAAACCAAAAACCATGAGTGCGAATGCCCACCGTAAGGCTTTAGACATACATACATATTTTCAACATGATAAAACTTGCATTGGCTTAATGGCTTTATGCAAAATAAAAGGATGGGAAAGAGGTATGACGTAACAAAGGGGATAAATTTCAAGATAAAGCCATTAACAGAATAACTCCTTTACAGAACTTTGGGTAGGGAGATGGGTGGACCGGTTAAAGAATACAAAAAAAATGCATATAAAGGAAAACGAATTTGTTACTTTGTGAGTAAGAGTGAACATTATGTGGAAGATCCCTATGTTTTGCTTAACCTATATATAGAACTATTTTTAGCCACGATTTTACCTCTTGATATAACACTGGGGTTAGGACTGTTCAATGTGTTGTTAAGTAGATCTGTGAAAGATAAACAACAATCCATAACTTTCATAAACTTCAAACATAATTACATATATGTATTTTATAGCATATGTAACATATTTTAATCGGTATAATATATATAGCATAGACAAGGATATAATCAATTTATTCCGAAAATGATAACACTTAGTTTCCCGTCAAGCTATGTCTGTTTCCACAGACATAATTGACTTTTTTTCAACACTACAACATGGTTTGCATTATGCAAGACCGCGACTAATTACATATTATGTATGAAGCATGGTTATAAAAATGTGTCGGATGTCACGTAAATCACATACCGTTTGTGTATCGAGCACATAGAGTAGAACTATAGTGCATGTGTAATTGCATTGTTTTGATAAGCTAAAACATCTGACAGAATATAGAAACTATTTGTAATCTAAGTCATTGCTATTATCAGTGTATCCGGATCCATCTATATATTTCATACCAAGTGTATAATACAGTCATTCTGTTTGTCATCATCATCGGCACTAAAACAGAACAGGGATATTTCTGGGATTTTACGACCGGGGGCCGATGGCCCCCTGCCCAAATATCTGGGGGCCATTTTTCATACCCAACGGGCCATAAATTAACCGTTTCTTAAATAAAAATTAAAGACTTAATACAACACTATTTATTTATACGTGTCATCGATGCACACAATTAATTAATTATTTACACGCCATTGGTACATACAATTAACCATATACTATAGCAATGTCACAAGAAGTCCTGTATAGTTTTCAATAGGTCATGGCTACTTTTGGAAAATAACTCTTTGTTATGGCCCTCGCCTAAAATATTTGGGGGACATTTTCAAGAAGTGGGGGCCATAACAGCCCCCGGCCAAAAGAAATGGGGCCATTTTGAGAATCTGGGGGCCATGGCCCCTATGGCCCCCGCCAAAATGATCCCTGCAGCATGTCCTGATTCAAAGACATAATGCAAAAAAAAAACTATATATATAAAATTATTTTCTTAAGAAAGATTTGTATGGCGATTTCCTTTATCTAGTGGATGATTATGCCTCATCTTTATAAAACACATCATTTAAACTATTTTGTCGAGAATCCCGCGTTGCTATTTTTAAAGACTAGAATACTATTTGATATGCTTAACCTTATCCAATATATTTATTGGACATGGCTGCCTCCGTCACTATGAATTATGTTTTTATCGGACACTCACATCAGCTCTCGATAAAATCATTCCCAAACATTACCAATTTTTTCCCAAGATTACTTTGATAGATTAAAATTTTGTTTACGCAAAGATGAATTTGGTTATCAAGAATCATGGATTGAACTGCTAGATGGTGCAAAGGTTATGCCCAAGGCGTAACTCTATGTGATGAATATTCAGGAGTGTATATACACGAATGATACAGTGATAAAGTATAAACAGTTCATAACATATTAAAGCGGAAATACTTACGTCGACTAGAGCGTGGCGAAGTAGCACGTGAACGCGATGATGTGAGTGAAAGACGTTCCTTATCTTCCATCACACGGTCGGACATTTCCTAGAAATAAGTTAAATAATTGCAGAACGTAATGACAGTATTTGTTTGCAATATATCAGGGCAAAGTTTTCATTTGATTTATCATTAACACAACTTCTTTGTACTTCTACGCTTTTTACAATACCGACAAAATTATTAATTATGATCCTGTCTGAAACCAACCTTTGCCATTATTTCGCGATTCAACAGCGTGTCCCGTAGACGTTTCTCTCGCCTTGCTTTGGCTTCAGAATATTGGCTGACGTCGCCTCGCAAGTGCTTGTTACGTTCATCCTTACGTTGCTTATCATCACTCAATGAGTTTTTCTTCGTGTGTTGTGGAAGCCCGTTGCTCATTATTGGTGCGATGTTCTTGTGCTCCGACCCATACATGGCATTGGGATCTTGTTATGTACAACGAAAACAGAGCTTTAAAATATAAGCGCAAGTAAACAAGCTCCAACATCTTCCAATATGAATGCGCATATGCACGACCGAGAGTGTATCAAACTCGACCGAAAATATCAAAAGCACATTCACGGGTCTAGAAATTCAATCGGAGCGGAACATCGAGTCTCTACTCTCTAGACATATCCGTTATCGAGATATCACATGAATACATCTAAAAATATGTTGTCGTGTATGTGCGACCGAGAGTTGATTAAACTGAGTCGAACATATCAAAAAGGATCATCTACACGTCAAGAGCTTCTATGGAAATCAACATTGAGTCTCTACACTTATCTGTTCTAGATAAATCAATACTCATCTATACTCTCGTATATGGTATGTCTCTGCGCGGTCGGGGTCGAACGAAATGAACATGTTTCCAATACTTTATTCTAAGCCTGAAATTAGGTCTCTATGTCATGTGTTCTCGAGACAATTTGTGTAATTGTAATTCTGGTACAAGGTGATTTTACGTGTGTGGTGTATTTTGTAAAAAGCGATTATGTATACTATAAACCGTGCTCATTAAAAGTTGGGGTGCTGCGGACTGCAGCTTCTTGGAAAAGACGCAAGCACCTGAAGAACTGACTATTTCATTTGATCATTTATCATTTTATCTATTTTTTGATCGGGGAGCGTACAAGTTGTATTCCATAAACGGATGTTGCCTGGATAGAAGCGCTCTTGGTAAATGAGTGTGCGGGCGAATTCTACAATGAACCACATATAGAGTCTTGCGCGAGTAATATCGATTTTTTACTAAAATATTCAATCATCAGTGACAGTCCGCTCAAAGGGTCTTTGCTCGTTCTGAATTGGAGAAAAATAGTCTTAGAAACCGATAAACAATCTTAATTTTATTGTAGTTTGTGCTGTACAATTACACAAGATACAATACAAACCTGGAATGGATGAAGTACATCCCATTATTTATACTATTTTGATGACATATTCTAGTTAAAGGGGTAGTTTTGCCCACAAAACGATAATTTCACACTTGTCCCAAACACTTGTCTGTGTATTTACACTGGTTTTAATGACGTAATAGCTTAAGGACACCCACGGGGCATAAATGATATATTTCGGGGTATATGATTCGGGGACACCCGACGATGTTTTATGGTTATCCCAGCTAGCTTACCAAATGAACAGATCTTGTGAACAGATATGATACAAACATATCTTCATCTAGAAACGTGAAGACTCGTCAAATCATACCCATCGTTTGATTTGCTTTGCTAATCTTCTCTTGCATGTGGATTTCGAAATTTAGACTAGAATCAATTACTGCGCCCAGGTCTTTCATGTTTGTTGCGCATTCCAGATCATGTTTAACACCTCTCGCTACGAGATGATAACCACTATTCGGTGTCCGGGTACCTTTTGTTAATAGTTTACATTTATCTGGACGGAAATTTTGTAGCAAGTTTGACGACCAGTCTTGCAGCGTATCCAGGTCGTGCTGAAGTGTTTCCATATCATTACGGTTTGTTATTTCACTGAAGAGTTTGGTGTCGTCTGCAAACAGGTACGCGTAACTGAATACATCATCTGGTAGGTCGTTAATGTATAAACAAACAGGAGGGCACTGAGGACACTTCCCTGTGGTATTCCGCTGGTCACGTGGCCAACCGAAGACGGAAATCCATTGACTAACACGCGTTGGGTTCTATCTCTAGGGAAATCACTGATCCATCCTATGATGTCGCCACCTATACCATAACTTTCTATCTTTCCGACCAGACGTCTATGCGGCACTTGATCGAATGCTTTCATGAAATCCATATATTTTATATCGATTTGCCGACCTGTATCCAGTATTTGCGTCCATAGATCAAGCACTTTTAGCAGTTGTAACGATGTCGATCGACCACTTATAAAGCCGAATTGTTTATCACTGAAAAGGTTGTGTTACTTTATATGCTCTATGACTTCTTCGCGGATTATTGATTCCATTTTCTACAGATGATGCTGGTTAAACTAATGGGCCTGTAGTTATTTGCATTGGTTTTGTCCCCCTTTTTGAATATAGCTAAAACATTTGCAGTTTTCCATGTTGCGGGGAGGGTACGTGTCTCTAGCTAGGTGTTGAAGATGATAGATAACGATTTCGCTAGGACGTCAGCCAGTTCCTTTATGAGCTTTGGGTGCATTTGGTCGGGGCCAGGTGATTTGGCAGTTTGTATTTTTCTCTGCTTTTTTAGAATCTGTTCTTCTGTTATGTGCATTGTGTTCAGTGGTACATCATATTTCTGGGCTTTTGGTCCGGGAATTGGACCAACTGGTTTCTTTGTAAACACGCTATTGAAGTGACTAAATCCTCCGCTTTGTCTGTGTCGTTCTCAGTCATGGTGTTGTTATTTGGGTTTTGTAGTTGACTAATGCCTTGCCATGTTTTTGTTTTGGACTTTACGTAGCTCCAAACCGCTTTGGATTGGTCTTGGCTTGTTTAGCAATGTCTCTTTCAACGTTTCTACGAACTTGACGCGTCAGTTTCTTAACTTTATTTCTGGCTTTCTTAACTTTATACTCTTGCCACTTAGAATCTTCTCTAGTTTCGATATATCATTGACAGCATCGGCGTTTTCTTTTAATTTGTTCTATGCATTTCATATCAAACAGGTCACACCCTTTGTGCGCCATTTCGGGGGGCCTGATCTTGTTGGTATATACGATTCTTTTGCAAACACGATGTGCTTTTGCAGTATATTCCACTGTTTTGCTGTACTTCATTGAATTCGAGTTCCCAATCGCGCGCGAGGTAGTCCTTGATCATCGTGTAGTCACCTTTATAGTACCTGTAGCGTGGTTTTTGGTTCGAACCATGACTAGTGTAGCAATGATAATCAAACTTTAGAATGCTATGATCACTCTTGCCGAGGGGGCTCATGTATTCTATCGTATTGATAATTTCATTTTCATTTGTGAATATCAAGTCTATAGTGCTTGGTTTATTTCCAACGCGACACCTTGTAGGTTCTAGCACGTGCTGATATAGAAAACTATCTCTTACACTTTCAACAAACTTGTGGTGACTGCTAGCTTGGGAAGAGAGTGTGGTCCAGGAACTCCAGCTGATGTTTCTGTAGTTGTAGTCACCCATGACTAGTTTATGATTATACTTCATGTTTGAAATTAACCTCATTAGTCTGTTTAGATTATCATTGTTTTGTTCACTACCACTATCACTTCTGTAGATCACACATTTCAACAGTTTGTCGCCCCCACGGAGATTTATTTCTGCACACACATATTCTTCGAACTCGCATTGGATGCTGACTTCATTTACTTTTAGCGATTTATGTCCATATAGTATGACCCCTCTGCCTTTTTTTTGTTGTCGACATTTTTATGGAATGTAGTATAATCTTCTAGGTTATATATTGATAAACGTGGAGCGTATCTGCTGTGCTTCGGTTTTACTTCAGCTATACCGATAATAGCTGGTTTATATTCTTTCATTTATGTGTTGAGCTCATCCATTTTGTTTGCTAGCATATCCGGGTTCGTGTAACAGCATGAAACAAATGTTAACATTTGTGCGCTTTAACGAAATAAAACCACGCCTTTTTACATTTCGAATTTGTGATGTCGTGTTTAGTGGCCTATTTTGATTCTTACGATCCTCATGTCCCATGGAGGGCCTCTCACTTTGTACTTGAATCCCACCGATACATCTTGATTTTCCCTTTGTTTTGCTTCTTGGTCGAGGTTTTTGCGTTTTCACGTTCCTTGGGGGTGAGATCATGGCTCATTTTTACTTTCTTCAGTAAATCATCTCTGCTTTCTTGTAGCTTGTTTGCATTTAACAGGATATGTTTTTTTTTGCAATCATCGGTATACATTTAATCTCAGCTTGTTCATCATCGTTTGGCAAGTTCTTTCTTCCGATTCGCCTTATTTCTGTTACCTCAATTTTGTTTGTGTTATAGCTTATTTCGTCGCATATATTTCTAAAAAAAAGTCCGGATCGTGTTTGATTCTCTCTTCTTTTATGTTAGTGTTTGCTTCTTCCACGTCAAACAAAATTATGTCGTTTCTTCTTTTTTCTCTATCATGCTGTTCATGCTCTTGTAATTTAATTGATTCTTGAATTGCCTTTTGGACGGTTACCTCGACTTTATCACCAGAGGGATTAGACTGCACCTGTTTGTTTCTTATGTCTTGTATGTCTTCCCTTGAGTTGGTTGTTTATCTCGCTCTTGAATTCGGCTTTGAATGAATCTAGGTATTCCTTGCATTTTTCTTCTATAGATCTATCCACATTGACGGCCTGAATAGCGGGTATTTTGCAATCATTGCAGTACCACTGTAGGTTACTATCGAGCGACTTGTATTGAGATCCTGATTGTCCAGAGCATCGAAGGCATATCCATTCCTCGCACCGGTCACAAATAGCTAGCAAGTCAGTATCGCTCACAAATGTTTCAAGGCAAATCCGGCATTTAGCTGCTTCATCTATACTCGCTACATTATTATTCGTATTTTGCCTCGATGCATGGACATTTTCAGTGGTTGAAGTTGATGAACGTAACTGTCTTCTTGTTGGATTTTGTTAAGTCATGTTTGTCGTTTCCATTCGGAAGTAGCTCAGAAATTTAATTCATCTGATATTACGGTTCACCCTAATCGATATTTTCTAGAATTTGACTTTAATGCGACTCTATATATCAATGTTCCTTTTGGCTTATTTTTCACATGTTTATTTTGCTTTGATAGTCTTTATTTTTACTTGTTAACATTTATTTACAATTTACCACCATTTTCCTCGCACATGCGCACAATTTTGGTGTCAATTTTGACGTCATTCTAGCGGATTTCCCATAATTGCCCAAACTCTCCACTATTGTCGTACATATTTCTAAATTAAACCATTAAATATGTCATTTCTTAATTTTTAAATGTCAGATATGTTCTTATTACATTAGCTTGTAACTTGTAGGACAGATTATTCAGTAAAAATGTGCATTTCGGAATATTTCTTCACGTGTAAGACTAACATACAATATTGGTTTGGTTGGTGCCCCTGAAATTTTGTACCAATTAAATTCAAAGCAAATGAAGAATTTGATTAAACACTTTTTACTAGTTTTACTAGTGTTTTACTAGTCCGATGCAAAACACATACTCTTTGTGAAAGTGTGCTTAAATAAAAGAAAGCATCATTTGTTTATTTATCTCCATAAGACAAAATGGCGAATTAAAGAAGAGCACACCAGGAGCTGTTTCTCATAAAATATGTTCACCCGCAAATCTCAGCTGGATTGAAAATATCGAGAAAATATAGCCTAGCTTGGAAATAGAAGAGTTACGAAAACGTGCACATGGAAACAGAATGGATGCTAAGAAGAGTATTGTTCTGGCAACCATGGAGAAAAAGAAGCAGGAATCGTAAAGGTGGACCTAAAACTGGTGTTCAAGCCCACTGATTTGGAAATGGATACCGCATCAAACCACAAGAAACAGATACCTATGATGAAACAGTGGAAAGCAGCAGTATGTAAGGTATTCGCAATTAATGTTCAACATTTTCATTATGATTTTTAATAGGTAATGGAAGGGTGACAATGAGACTTTGACGGGAGTGACGCTGAGTCCCCGGTTAACCTGGATAAGCTCGACTCTATCAAAGGCACCGTATATCATTATTATTTCAATTATTATTAAAATGAACTTATTGAGCGCCTATTCTAACAACAACTCTAAGCGTTTATCACATGTAAGGAATTTATAACAATACTGATACTGACTAGTAATAATAAAATTGATTGATAACAATATATAAAAGAATATATATAGAACATAAGATAAAACCAACATGATAAATTATTCGTTTGCACTTTTAAAAAAGTATGTTTCTAGCTTTGACTTTAATGTATTCAAAGTCTGACACGATCTTAAAGACAAAAAGAAAGAGTTCCAAAGCTGCAGTGCTTTAACTCCGAAACTCAAAACTTTTATCAGCAAATCTGGACCTTGTAAAAGGAATGTCTAAAAGCAGTTTACTACTAGATCGTATATGCGTATATGCGACATACAACGAAGATATTATGAGGCGGATGAACACTAAGCTGAAATAAAACTATTAATTTTTAGTTCCAAATCGGAAATAGATCCTGTGTTTTTAACGTCGGAATAACTGTCAACAATGGCAGCTCCGTTTCTTGATATGTTCAAGGTAAGATTTTATAGATTTCAACGCTAGTGATGTATCCGAATGGGGATCGATTGCGACATACAACTGTGTGTCGTTTGCATAAAAATGTGCACTTATTTCATGTTGTACGGTAATATCATATAATGGTCCGACGTAGAGGGAGAAGAGGATCGGACCGAGCACACTGCCCTGCAAGACCCCTGTGGTAAGCGTGATGTTGGTAGACTTTGTGCCGATAACGGACACATATTGCGAGCGGTCACTAAGATATGAACGGAACCAGCTAAGAGCATTTGTGTCCATCCCATAACGATATTGTAGGCGATCCAGCAATATGCAATGATCAACCTTATCAAATGCAGAGCAAAAATTTAAAAGCAACATAATAGCCATCTTCTTATTTCTTTCATCCGACACTAAATTATTATGGTCTCATTATAGAGTTTTAAAATAAACGATAAATCAGATACTGGTCTATAGTTTTTGAGGTTTTCACGGTCCAGGGACGCGTGTTTCAAAAGTTGCTTTACTATTGCCGTTTGAGTGTGCTAGGGACCTCGGTATTAGCCAAAAATAGATTGACTAAATTAGTTAAGACCGGAACGATTTAGTTGGCATATTACTTAAGAATAGCAGTAGGGATGGGATAAAGGTTACAGAAAGAGTTGCTGGAATTTCGTAGTGAAACTTAGATTTAATCCTCAGTTGCCGGAGTAGAATTGGAAAGGGAATTTTGACCAGTTGGTGTGACATAAGTCAGTTCACTTATTGCATCATCTAGAATTGGGTCCGAAATATATCCTTTAATTTTAACTATTTTACAGATAAAATAGTTTGCGAAATCATGCGGCAGTTGTTCTTGTATCAATAGGGATAATGAATTCTTCTTTTCAAAACAGAACTTCCTTCGCTGTATTGATCAAGCGCTTTTTATCCGAATTTGATTCACAGATTTTCATGCCGAAGAAGGTTTTCTGGTTTTGCTTGCGAATGTAGGTAGTTGATATATTTGCATTGTTTGGAATATGCCTCGTTATCCGATAATAATCCTCATTTGTTCCTCTTGCGCTCGAGCCTACGCCTTATAACCTTCTGTTTTCGGATGTTTTGGTGTATCATTGGGTATAAGGTCGCACTGTGATAGTCCGCTCCTTTATTGAAGTATGCTTATCCAAAAGGGGCTCGATCAATATATCGTTATTCTGCACGGCATCAGTCGTATCGTTCAAAGAGAACGGTAGGTCAGCGATATCACGTCAAACGGCTTCATCCATTTTGTTTTGCATTTTATTGTCTTTGTGGCGTGCTTGATTGAGGCAGATTGGAAGGTGAAACATATCGATCTTTGGTCAGATATCTTCTTGCTTGTAATTGTTTGAACACAAAACACACAAACCAAGCTAAACACTCATAAACATAATGTTGAATGTATTAATTTTGAGTTACTCTCTCAAATGACTAAGGAGCAACAGAGATCTGGTAAGTTTACGACTCAAAGTATATGACTCTGATGTTAACAAGCCGATTCAAAAACTCTATACCGTTACGGCTGAGACAAGCATGTCAACAATATTTGTTATAGTCCAATGATTGCGTGTTATGCAACACAACTTGCAAATAGCCAATTAGCAGAGATAAAAGAGAAATAAAATTAATATTCATTAAATGAATGCAAATGGTGTTCCTACCAGAATATCTACATGAGCTGCTAAGGTCTGATGTCAAATTTGTATAAGCATTGTTTAACGACAACAACTAGCCTTGTAGACTAAGAATAAATGGGACAATAATTCAACATGTCAATGGTAGCGTTATCTTTAGTTTGTAATAAAAGAACAAGAATCACAAAAGAACTAGCAACAATTCAGCTATGATTGACTGACCAGCAACATCGTTTACTTGTGCAGCTTAGTGCACCTGTCAACCTTCTATAGCGCAATTGGTAACGAAACAAACAAAACGTTAACATTTGCTACCCCATTTTTATTATTTGAATATTATTAAATTGTGATTGACTTAAACTCAATAATAAACTATTTATGATGACAACATTTCATATCTTTATGATTTCAAAATTATAAATATAAGCGATTCGCGTTTAATGGCAAGCCTTTGATAAATTTCTAATTATTACAAAAACATAAAGATCAAATTTGAAATATTAAGGATATTTTACATTTAATATATGTAGTATAATAATTTTTCAAAAGACAATGTGTACCATAAATTATCTCAATGTGCATATATTGTGTCTGAAATAGATAAATCTTGACAATCAAACCTAACATATGTTTTCATTTGGCAATTTATTCCGGTCTTCTTTCATTTGTTTTATTTAGAAAACTAAGATTTCATGTTTAAATTATACAACAGAGAAAAATACCGCATATCATTTTTATAATTGTTTTATTCTTAATGACTTAAAACGGAATTATTGGATTTGTTAATGGTCTGTGTTGTATCATTGGCTACATGCAGGATTGTTTGAGTTCACTGTAGATAGAGATGACTCAAAGGTTGATTTTGTTAAGTCGTCCACTTTATTTCCCAAAACAATTATGTGGTATATCTATAAATAATTACATATACCCATGCAATTGAGAACTCAATACAAAGCAATATCGAAACGAGAGTTTATATTTATTTTCTATTTCATTTCAAAAATTAATTAATACAAGTAATGTACTATATAAAAAACAACCAAATAATGTTATTTAACACCAATAAGAATTATTGAAGAGTTATACATTCCACTCACCTTCGTACCGAAAACCAATGTGACTGTTATTGTGGAGCATGTCAACATACTTATGACAGTCAAACCATAGATAGTATTCAATTGGTCATTCGGAAGAATATTTACCAACGGCACGGTCAATATGGAAGCTATCATGATGTTGTAAACTGAGAATCCTTATACCAGATAAGAATAATCAAAATAATCAAAATTATTTACAAATTGTTGGTTCTATCGTAATGTATTAAGATGTAACTATTTATGATCTTGTTTATTTAATATATAACAGAAATAAGTAACAATAGTTTTCAAATATTATTCTGAATGCTTGTTTTGATTGGATTTTATATGTTTTAAGTTAGGCCTTCAAATGAAATAATTTACCTATGTGTTTTGAGTCATTCAATTCTGGAATTTGTATTTGTCTGGTCTGCCATGCAAAGAACGACCCGAACATAAGTAATAAACCTGTTGAGGTACACAAAGGTTAACTTTATATTCTATTTGATTGTCAGTTATTTGAGTTCAAACGCAAAACTTTCCTTTTCAAAACTAAATAATTTTTGAGTTCAATTCTGTTCAATTTTCATAAATATGTATCCTTATTTACCAGAATTAAAGATTGATATATGTTTATATCTAATGTTTAAGTATTAATATGTTGAATGATTTACTTAAATCAATTCACACACGCCAAATGAAGAAATATAATACATTATATACAACATATAAGCGGTACAAGCTCACCCTTAAAGAGGCATATGCAGCCAGACCAATATGTTCCGTAGTTTGATGAGCACATATACACAACCTCTTGATAAACGATTCCATCCTCATCATGGTCTTCCTATTTAGATAGAAATAGATGGTCACAATTAAGGGCAAACAAATTGTACTTAAATATAAATACTATAAATGTAAATGTCACTTTTATTATTGATATACTTTTCATGCTATAAAATGGCGGACACATAGCATGCCTTGAGCTGCATATCAATGTCAGCATAATAAGTAACGCCATATTTAAAAAAAAACTCACCTGTATATTCAACTCTATCTTCTCCCATTTTATAGGATCGAGGACAAACCATAACGATAGAATCAAAATATCAAATGAGAGCAAGCCTAACACCAAGATGAAGAGATGTTTATCCTTGATAACCTATGAGAAGTTTATTGATATTATGATTCACCGGTAAAACAGCGTGTCAATTAAAAACTATTTACTAAAGAGAAATAGTCAAGTTTGCTTGATAACAATTGAATTAAACACCGTTCAATATTCCTGACTCCAACAAGTTATATTTTGTTGTAATAAAATTGAATTATAAACGAGAACCTTTTTCTGTAGTATTGTTGTCGTCAAATTTGCTTAATTGCAATTGAATTCAACACCGTTTAATATTCATGACTCCAACAAGCTATATTTTGTTGTAATAAAATTGAATTATAAACGAGAACCTTTCTCTGTAGTGTTTTTGTGGTAACAACTTGATTGACACGCCAGGTTTTAGAAAACATACTTCCAAATCCAAATGTGAAGCCGCATACAAGAAGCACAACTCTTGTCTAGATATTTGAAAATTCGGTACATGAATAAAAGTCTTTTGTGATTTCAAAAAGTACAAGAAGGTCTCAATTGACGGCCGTTAGTAATTAAATAAACATTTATTAATTTAGCTTTCATGAGTAAGGCTTTCATGTGTATATGTATTAAATGTCAATCTGGATAAAGTTCGATCGAATGAAGGGTTAAGTAAACGAACAGAGAACTATGATTTGCAAATATTGTCCCGAAACAACATTACATAATTCGCTAAAACAAATCATCTCTTACACTGCAAAGTCCTCGCTGAGTTGTATATCCTGCTTTGTCAACACCCCATATCATAACAGCTATATATACCAGTATACAACCAAGTGCAATCATATAGTTTATTCTCGGGGATGACATTTTTATATATCTAAAAATTACATGCAAATACTTATTCTTACATTGAGTAAATAGAGAATATTTTAGAATTTTCATTATTTGTATTGCATTAACATATATTTATATTGAATATTCATGCATGCACTATATATGTTAGGAATAATGAGTTACAACATTATTAAGATCCGTATTTGCCTGATATTTCTATAGTAACCCGTAATGATGCAGCCGGTAATTGTATATATCATTCCCAAACCAGCAAGTATAGATGACATTAGAAACATGGCATCGTTTGTATGAAGTTGAAGAAACCGTAAAACGTCGGAATCAAAAGGTGGACGCCCACCTGTTAAATAAACGATAAGCATAATGTTAAATCCTAAATGTCCATATTCTTGCTGATTGTAACCTTAAACATGCCAACACAGTCGATTTTGCAATGAGCAATTTAATGGAATATCATTTTATCATTCACACTCTATTTGTGATTTTAATATAATTATTATTATATTTGTTCTTCTGTATTCAATTTCTGAAAAATAAACTTACCATCAAACAATGAATTCGGGTCCACAAACCATATGAGTTCATCCGTTAAAGGCTTATATTCGCCAACAGGTACAAATTCACCTCTTCTGATTTGGAATATATCCAAATCCAAAAGCCGATCTCCTTTTTTGTCAAAAGACACATGCCCCTATATTGATATGTATTAAAACATCAGTGCTCAAATAAAAATACATAAAAAAAATATGGCATTCTATTGTATTGAATGCATAGCTTACCTATCCATTTGTGATAAAATTCGGAAAACAAAATAATGTAAGATAAATAAATTTGGCATAAATATTAGTTAGAAATAATTTCATTGCTATGTGTTGAACATTTGTTAAACCAAATAGTATATAGTTGATATACCGATCGTCCATAAAACTGCTGTTTAAGTATATTGCTATATATCATTTGTGCGTGATCTGGGCTGTTATATGCAAATTCACTCATATTTGAATTGACCGCTGCAAGTTGTTCTTCAGATTCATGCATAGCCAGGAATAATGACCAAGCAGCATCTAATGTAGTCGGTAAAAGGTCTAATCCTATATAGATGCCTATGGTGGTACAATACAATTAGATTAAATATATGCATGAACATTGACATTAACATTATTTTACATTTTATTATATAAATTCTAAGATATCTTCATAGCTTCACTAGGTATTATCATTATTCATAATTTAGAAATGATTAAAAGACAAATCTATTTATTTTAAACACATACTTTATGTTGTCAGTCGTTTATTTCATGTTCTAAATATATTTCAAATCTCGAAGAATCATGAAAAAACCAGTTAATTCTTTCATATTACCCAAGTACTATATTGCATAAAAACGACATTTCAAATGGTGTATGCTATAAACTATAATTTTTATTGTTTTATTTGTGATACCATTACGCACTAAAAGATTAATGATATATTTTACAAGTTTAATAATTCTTACATCTGTTTGCTATGCTGCAGATATAATAAGATATATAACAAAAATAAAAATGAATATATATATTACCTGCTATTTAAAACCAAAATAATCAATTATCATCAATTTGCAAAATTTAATAGTAAATCAAACTTACGTGTTGTATTTTCGTACATTTCGTTATGATTGACTAAGAATTCCTCATAAGCCTTGTCAATCTCTAAACCTGTCTGTAGATAGAATTTTCATACTTATTCTTATCATCAAATCGCATTAACTGTTCCATTCTAACAGTTCAATGAAATAAACTGATTATATCTATATGCACTCTTGTATGATCCAAATAAATATATAAAATAGTCAAAATTATTTTCATTAGATATGCATTTTCAAAATTGTAATAGCATATAATTAATTCTCAGTCATACAAAATTTCTTATGAAAATCAATCAAATACATTGATTGAAAATCATCTTCAATTAAGTTTGGTTTTCTAACGTAGTCATCATTGATTACCTTTCCCGTTGCTCCTTTGATATTGACATATTCCTCATTAGATAATATTTTTGGATCAAATGACAATGATCCTTCTGCAAACTCAATGAGCTCATCTCGAGTGCAATCATCGTTCGCTTGTGCATTGATTTCACGCCAAACGCCAAATCGTCTGCTCCAATCAAGCCACTGAAAACGTCTACCGTACATTCCTCTCTTATAAGCCTGCACAATTATATATAGAATTTCAGCATGATAAAAATAAATTATTTCATGATCAGATCTCACATCATAACAGCTTCATATATTCTATAATCTAATTTGGCTATGATGATAATTAATTTATCAAATGACCACGGAAAATCATTAAAGATGTTCTATCTTATTCATTTAGCTTTGATTTCAATATGTATATAACGCTACCATCATAACAATATATATAAAATACCACTTTGTAAATATTACCTCGCATGCAATTCTCCTTTCAAGTTCATATTCAGGCTCCCAGAAAGAAAATGAAGCTATGATACGCGCATCTGATTCCTTTTATAATAATAAAAGAATGGTGCTTTAAACCAAAACCAAAGCCAAAATAATAATATTTGTAGCAGGTTTATAGTTTTCTGGGATATGTTTATTTGCATAAAGTTTACGTCAGGGGCGACATCATTATTTTCTAAATTGCTATACTTACTTTAATTTGCTGCATTTGTATTTCTGGTTCACGCAAGTAGTCAGTTGCAAATAGAATAGACACATTTTGCTTAGGTGCGTCAGCAACTAATTCATCTTTTGACTGTACATAATAATAAAAAAATGAGACAACCGTTTATGCTATGCATTCGAATATGTACCATTACTTCTATATCTATAAAACTGCAGTTATTTAGTTTTTCAATGTATATAACTAAATCATATTAGTGTTAAAAGCGTAAAATCTGTGCAACTTACAGCTGATACGAAAGCCGTGTCGAAAGCAAAAGCTGCGATCTTCTGCCATCCGAAATATTCAATAACCTTCATGATAGCCAAATTATTTAATGCATGGCTATCGTATGTACGTGCATATAACGGATATTTGTTCTTATTTGCAAGAACGGGTGACGAATTTAGATATCCAATCTATGAAAACAATCAATCAATAGTATAATTGCTTCATGATAAAGTACCGATGGTCATACTTTGATGGGTTGATAATCGATAAATTCTGAAATAGGTATATCATATTGATATGTATATAATATTATTTGGCACAATCAATATGAATTTGGGTCTACATTACTCTTTTATTCGGTTAGAGAAGGTTTCAATAATGAAAACACTTTTTATATATTGACCACTAGAAACGTTTTGCAGTTTGACTTGAGATCCAGGGCAGCGGTTTAAGATGGAGCATATTGTGGTGTATAATTTATTTTTATATTCTGAACTTGATATTGATAATCTCAGAATTGTTTACATTGTTTGCCTATTACCACACCATTTGACATTCTACTCGATTTACAGAATGTTGAGTTATTGTTAATGCTAAACATATTTATGTACATCGTTCAGATAGATTCCTCATTTCAGAGTTCTTTGTCTTATTGTAAGCCTAAGTTTTGCATGAGATTTTCGACCGAATTTTTATTAGTTAATAATGATCGAAAATGAAAGAGAATTCATCGACATCTCACGTTTTTCCTAAAAAGGTTTGATATTTTGAAAATAGTATATTTGTATGGCAGATTATGAGTACTGAATAGCTGCCAGAGAAACATGATCAGCATGTTCTTTGGATCTTATTGGGGGATAGTATTCTATATAACTACATAAAATTGATTTTTTAAGTTATGGACTTTTACGTGCATCATTCTGTATAATTCTACGAATGCTTATAGTGTGTATAGATCATCATCCGTAACGCGTATAAGGGTTTCCTGGTATTTTGCAATGTGTTTGGTATTAAGTAATTGAACAAGGGAGTCCACTGTGCGAATTGTTAACGATTTGCGGTAGGAAAACTATTCATTGTTAAATGTTTGCACTATAGAAGGAATTGGAAAGCAATAAAGCATCTTGTCTATTGTAATAAATTAATTAATGATTCTAACCTGAACCAAATTGAAGTACTTGGCTGTTTCAGCTACAACTGTAGCTTGAGATGAAAAGGGAGGGCCTATAATTGCACACTAAAATTATAAAATAAAATATACAATATATATATTTCATATGTTTCATTAACCAAGTAATCAAAATAAGCCGTTACTTGCAAAATATAAAAATCAATTTAGTTAAGAACATCCAAAATAAAAAAATATCTCAAAATGTCAAAGGGTATTTTGATAGCTTAAAATAAAACAATTAATAACTGCACTTACTTTTATTGGCTCTTTTGTTAAACCATCTATGAATGATTTAACAGCTTCCCCAACATTTTCCTATCAATATAATTATGTTATCATAGTATATGCATTAAAAAATAATTATGAAAAATATACCCCATATTATGTATAATACAAAATGGATCTTTTAATAAAATTGAAAATGTTTCTTGGAAGCATGGAAAACATTGAAAAGTATTTTTTAGGGAACAAGGTATCATGAAAAATATACCTACCAGCTGAACATAATGATTTTCAAAATTTATACGATACTCCGGTAAGATATCCTGTCTTTCATTGATTAACTCTGCAATAAAATCCATAATCGAATCATATTCATCAGTATCTGTACCAAGATGCATTATAGTCAATGTCTTACTTTTTATAGGCTGTTTGCCATACGATATTGAAATGATAAAAGGCAAGGCTATGTACAAAATATGTTTTCTAAGTAACTTGTAAATTAACATCGTTGAAAGTTTTATAAACAATGATTGATCCAAACAACATCAGTTCACTTTGTTTACTAGACTAAATATGGTTTGACCTTTATAAATGAAACAGCTTACTTAAGGGCTAAGTAAACTTATCATTAAAAATAGCATCGCCCTGTACCAGTCTGCCCCATAAGTATCGTGCTAACATGGTTGATTAAGCCAATAATGATGCATGTGCATCACTATTCATAAGAGCATCTCAATCTCTTTGATGCAACTTGCCGTGTCACTGTTGAATCATTTTACTATTTGAGGCATATTGGTACAATAAGACAATCATTTGAGTTGACAATACATCAAATAAGTACAATGTCGACATAACTTTAATTAGATTAGTGTATTATGTGACGTAAATGAAATGTGAATAAATATCATGGTATACGACCGAAGAGCTGTGTAAGGGCATTAATTTATATTCTGGTTATAATAGCAATAATGAATATATTCAGGTACCTTTTTTGCTTCACTAGAAATCGTTATATGGTGACAATTATATGATGATATTTCTCACTACTACAATTGTTTTCTATTATATTATATTATATTATATTATATCATTATATTGTCCTATAAAACATATAAAACATTATTTTAAATACAAATGTGTAACAAAGTCTTTGTATCCAACAAATAAAACAGTTTGCTATATTCGGCAAGAATACTATGTAATTTCAAACTTAGTAGATAGAACATATATTTGGAACAGATAATTAAGCAGTAAATATGGTGTTTGTTTCTGTTAGAATGTTTATAAGTGCAACAGTGAACATTGATGTGCATTCAGTACTTATTTAGATCCGATGGCTATCAAACTTGGAATAAATATTCTGTGGAATAGTACTTCTTCAAAATGGTGATTATTTTATGTCCAAATAGATATTTCTGAACTAAAGAGGCTTGAAACGCCTTAAAGCCTTATATGTATTTGTGCTATAAGGTGTGCTTGTGCGTAAGGCAGAGTAAACACTGGCACTCCGGGCCAGCAACCCTATAAAACGTACTGGCCCGGCCGAAGACAATTGTTTGTCACCACGTAAATAAATACAAAATCTGGACGACTGATGATGCGACCGCCAAAGATAAGTAAGAAATATCACACTGGTCCGCCAGGCGAGTAACCTCCATAAGTTACCGGCCCAAACATTTACTGGACATCGTTGTTATTTGGAGAACTGGTAATATGAGAATATTTTCAATAAAACATAATCTTGAATCCAGGTTGAATTGTAATTACTCGCGAAATCGCTGAAAAAAAATAAGATTTTAGGACACTAATCTTCAACACACTGACAATGCTTTAAACCTGATAGAAAACGAAATCTCTTGAGTCGACAGAGTTTATGCTTTTTATTTTTGCATTCAAATGCATTTATTGGCTAACATTGATGTACACAATCGATACAAATCTAAACCAGCAGAGTGCAATATAATAATTCTCTGTATAGCATATTTAATGATTCATGAAATCGCTTGACAGCAGAAAAAGTAAAAGGCATTGTGGAAAATATGTGTTTTGAGTTACGTTTTAGCTAAAAACATTGTTCGACTTAATTGGCGGGGTTGAGGTTGAAACTTCGTTACATAGTTCTCTCTGCTAAGCTAAAATCCAATGTCTACTCTATTTTTATTACACGAGGGACCACAAAGGTCATCCGCTTAGCCTCATTTTGAGCTTTCACATTCTTGTTGTGTATGTTTTGGAAAATTGACGTGCTGGGTAGTGCAGTGATTTAATTTACATGTAACCGTTTGGCAGCCTCTTTGCTTAGACAAAGCCGGATAAGCCATGTTTTTCATTATTTAAAATCGGCACACTTTGAGCATAATTATATATGTGCTAAAACTTTCAGCAAAACACCATTAAAAATGTTGATGTCGTAGATGACAATTTCCATGATATATTCCCTTAGTCCGAACACCACAAATAAGTGTTTGTGTCATTTAAGCACAATTTGTTAACATTCATAAAGTTGTTATTTGATATAAGGTTTGTTTTGTGCGGATTGACCAATGTCAATATCCAAAGAGTTCTAATCATATTCTAAACCACTGATTGTTTATCATGTTGTCTAGTGGCTCCTTATATATTTCGAATAACCTGCAGCCCACCGAGCATGCATAACTGAGCCTAGGTGTCTTCATATACACAAACGTCTTGTGGTCGTCAGCAAAGTTATGGGATGAACGAGTCTGTGACGACTAGCCCATGATCCTTTGCATTGCTTAATCGTTTAATCATAAAATCGTGATACGGTGTATCAAACTCCAAATTCAGATTATGCATCATACATCACCATCATACACATCGCACGACTTTTATTATACAAGTATATCATGAATCTATAAGCGATATGTCACGGGGCAGTGTCGAGACAACAACACTCTACAACAACAAAAAAATATTTATTAACTTTTGGATAAGCACACTCCCAGGAAATCCTAGATAAGCTAGATATTTGCAGCAGACTCATACGTAACTATCAGCGCAATGAAACTAAAAAAGTGTGTATCAACTGTACTGTACGCAATTAAATTTAAAATGCCAAAGCAGTCTACACAGAATCACAGCCTGTTATTAATTTCAAAGACCCTTGAATGTATGGCAAAGTCTCAAATCGCTAGGCTACAATGAAAAATCAACAAACAAACGTAACATAGTGCTCCGTATAGCAAATAAAATGAATTACAACGCTGGTGACATATGCAACCACATAGACAGCTTCTTTATTGAAATAGATTATAATCGGGCTCAGGCCTTACCCACCCCAAGAAATACATATTCAACAGATTCACAATATTTCAAAATCTTCTTTAAAGCACAAGGTCGTTCAAATTACATCGAGTGGCTGATGAGTTCATCTAAAACGAAATCCATAGTCTAGATGCTAAAAACACTGGTTTTAATGGCAATTCCCCAAAATTCTTTAAAAAAAGGGTGCGTAACATATGTCTCACATTATCAATCTATCCATATCCTTAGAGATGAATAATCAAAAGAGGCAAAAGTATCACCACTATACAAAAAGTGACAAAGTTTAGGCGGAAAACAGTGTTTGAAATATAAGAAAAAAGTTTATACTGAACTCTTGACCTACTTCACTATGTTTTGATTTGTAATAATTGAACCAGTTCTGTTTGAGTTAGATAATTTGATTGGTTATTTTTGAGGTTATTAGATCAGAGTAATACAAAACAAGTTGTTGATGTTTTTTTTTGCCCAATCTCTTCAGTGTTAACCACATTGTTAGCCATACTATATTGTGTAATAAGCTGTATGCTATGGGCATAAACTAAACTTGATTTTTATCCTATCTACGTGGAAGAAAGCAGTGTGTAAAAGCAAACGGTGAAACATCTGATTTTTAATCATATTCAATGTGGTGTTCCACAAGGAAGTCTGATTGTTC
Source organism: Hydroides elegans (assembly GCA_001703475.1). Lineage (NCBI taxonomy): Eukaryota > Metazoa > Annelida > Polychaeta > Sabellida > Serpulidae > Hydroides > Hydroides elegans. Next base: position 15,691 of record LQRL01110132.1, on the reverse strand, counting down.
CTCTGTAGCTTTGCTATAGCAATGATATATGTATATAAGTTCAAAACATGCTGCTTTAAATGCAGACGATAGTGTTATTCTAGAATCTGATCGGGAACCTAAACTATCAAAGCATAGTAACAACCCGTAACATGGATAAACACATGAGATATGGTGGGAACTGATTTCCATGGCCCAGAGGGTGAAAATAGCAGTTGGTCAACATTTCCATCAAATTCGGAATTCAAACTTTCAGGATATAATCTTAAGATGATGAACTTGATGTTTGTGGGAGCATTCGAATGAAATTGAAGTTTGAACCCAATTAAGAGTTGATCGAAAATTTTCCCTTAAATAAATTCTTTAAAAACACATGACCGGAAGCAACCACTAGATTTGGGTAATCGTGAAAGCAGTGCTGCCAATGTCGCGGGAAACAAGCGAAATGTCGCTTGTTTTCAGGGCTTTCACGGTTTTTTCGCGGGTTGCTTGTTTTTTTCTTGTTTTCGGAATTTTATTTTTGCTATATTCTCTTTATAAATTTTTGAACGAAATTGTGATTTTGACGGTGAAAAAGACATTTTTTTTAAAGATTAAATGTTATTTTTGTATGTCGCTTGTTTTTCGTAGCTTTCGCTTGTTTTCAGCGAAATCTTCGCGTTTTTTTCATCGCGAGAGTTGGCAACACTGCGTGAAAGGGTGCATACTATCTACACCTACTGTCACCAAGTTTTTGTGTATATCTTCATCCGATTATTTTGTTTTCAAGTTGTTTTGTCACGTCTGTGTGCCAAGCTTCAATTGTTTACAACTGAAAGGACTCTAATAAACTCATCAGAAAGTTAGAAACCATTCAATCAAGCATCTTATATTTTTTGTAATTTGAAATCGCTTATTATATTATATTTTGTATTATCGCCCGCATCGCTGTGTACAAGGGAAGCTATGTGTATATTCACCTATGTATAAATAGGTATAATTTTAAAAATCATATTTTTTATCGAATTATTCGAAATACGATATTTATGTTTTCAAAAAATATTAATATGCACCTATATTATATT
>LQRL01110119.1:3141-16639 GCA_001703475.1 Hydroides elegans | reverse complement strand
GGGGGGGGGGGGGGGGGGGACGGTATTATAAGGCAGGCGAATCGGGGACGGGGTTAGTTGGAACGATATAAGTATGTCCTCAGTCGAGTGACAATTCATGCCTAAAAGCAACGTGCACATATGCAACGTCACTTATAAATAAATAAAGCGGCACTTATAAATAAAGCTTAAATAATTTCTTATTAAATTCAAGCAAACCTAAAAACACAACAATTCTTGAAATTTTAAACGACATTTTGGCAACACTTACCCGAGGAGCATAAGCGTTTTCTCCGGAAAGGTATAATCCGTGAGACAGACACTGTTTGCCGTTTGTTCGGCGCCGACAAGTGTATATCCTTCCGCCTTCATGTCCACCAAGTAGTCCCGTAGCTCTTTAGGTTTAACCTTTGATAAATGAGACATGTTTTTCGAAACGTTATTTATATGCATATGCCCCTGCATAGTATTTTGACTTTCCAACTTCAAATATCATCTTTGCTATAAAACATCCAGAAGCTCATGTGGATGGACCGGATGGACCCTTATTCTCAATTTTTCTTACCATATCCTTCAAATTCAAAGTAAAACAAAAGGAAAATGTAAAAGTTCAAGGGTAAAAATTAAGCTGTTAACCCTCACCTCTCTGACGGGCAGCAATTTGTGCGCAGTCATATATACTGAGTTGTCAATGATCGGTTAATTACTTAATAAGCCTATTCTCGGGCGGCGACGATCTACTCATAATGTTTTTTTTTTTTAATACATAACAACACATATAAACCTTTACCTCTCTCACTGGCAGCCACTTGTGCGCAGTCATGCTGAGTCCGGCGAATGCATTGTCTTTGAGGTAGTGGATGCTCCCGATCACAAACTCACTCACGCCGAAGATCTCACTCGTGCGACACAAGCCTAGTGATAAAACAATGTATTCATGACTATAAAGCGGCCTATATAATGTATTGGTCCGGTTATTTATATATGTTTTATTATTTGAAATGAAGGAGCACCTGTTTGAAAGATTGAATTCATGCAAAACAAAAACCAGCAATTAATGTCCATGTGATGTTAGGCTAAAGCAATATAAATACACTAAACACATTTTATCGATGAAAGCTTTACACAAACTCACTTAATATTTCAATACCCCTAAACTAACCTCCTAAATTCGGTATCTTATCAATGAGCGACGCGACCACAATAAGCGGATTGGCCCTTGACCGCTGTTGGGCATAGGTGTCATGCAAATCCGTCTCTAGTTCCTCTTCGGGTAGCATGCCTTTCCACGGAATCACCCTCTTTTGTACGATTTGAATTGAATACCCTCAAAACCTATAATATATTTCAAGTTTACCCAAACCCCCTTCAAAGTTCAATGCCCCGAAACTCACCTCCTAGATTCGGTATCTTATCAATAAGCGACGCGACCACAATAAGCGGATTGGCCCTTGCACGCTGCTGGGCATAAGTGTCCTGTAGATCCGTCTCTAGTTCTTCTTCGGGTAGCATGCCTTTCCAGGGAATCACCTTCTTATGTACATCGTCGTTTGATGTTTTGTTGTTGCGATATTTCTTTAATCTCTTATATATTATATGTATCATAAACAACTCTCAACCATATTCATAAAACACAAAAAGGGCCCACAAACTCACCTCCCAAGTTGGGTATCTTATCAATAAGCGACGCGACCACAATAAGCGGATTGGCCCTTGCACGCTGCTGGGCATAAGTGTCCTGTAGATCCGTCTCTAGTTCTTCTTCGGGTAGCATGCCTTTCCAGGGAATCACCTTCTTATGTACATCGTCGTTTGATGTTTTGTTGTTGCGATATTTCTTTAATCTCTTATATATTATATGTATCATAAACAACTCTCAACCATATTCATAAAACACAAAAAGGGCCCACAAACTCACCTCCCAAGTTGGGTATCTTATCAATAAGCGACGCCACTACAATAAGCGGATTGGCCCTTGAGCGTTGTTGGGCATATGTGTCATGTAAATCTGTTTCCAATTCTTCTTCGGGTAACATGCCTTTCCAGGGAATCACTTTCTTTTGGACGTCACTGTTTGGGGTCTCGTCGTCGGGGGCGTCGTCTTCTTTTCCTGTGGAAATATGGTAGTTATAGAATGATGGATGAATGAATATGTATGTTTGTTAGACATAACTCTCATTGCGTTGCTAAATATTACATTAAACGGCGCGACTTTTATTGGGCTAAGAAAGAATCTACATGTTCGTATGGTTTTGTGTTTCATTTTACACACTTTTAATGGTCAAAGTTTGAAAAGTATGATCAATTTGAGGATAACATTCTCCGGGTCGTTGGTGCTTTACGTGCTTGTGCGGCATTGATTTACGGTGTGTTTGACATTAAACTCTAGCTTTCCAATTCGTCAATAAAGCTAAATATACAAACTCTTTAATGCTCGGATAAGGTAACGAAAAGCAAGAGTCAATATGTCTTTCGATATAGAGAAATACAATAGGAATGATACCCGAAGGGTACATATCAACATGGTTATTGGCCCGAGGGAAGGAAATTGTAATGCCGAAGCCCGAAGGGCGCTGGCATTAACTTTTCTTATCCCGAGGGTCAATAGCCATTTTGTTGTGGCCACTGAGGATTTTATTCTTTTTATAACATGAAAATCATTGCCAAAATTAACAAGATTGTCAAGGGTTTGACAATGACCCAGCTTTAGTGTATAACTTAAGGTATTTCAGTACTTGCACATGTGTAACGTTTCTTTAATATTTTAATATATGCATATGCACTAAGTGTGCAAGTTAATAGAAACACGGGAAAATGCATAATTAAGTCACGTGTCATCTATTTGTTTTAACATTTGCATAAAGATATTTTAAGAGGTGGGATATATTTATACCAGATGGGATTCGAACCCGTGACCGAATGAGTGGGAGCTCCATGCTGTTCCAACTGAACTACAGTCCCCTCATGCTATGAATAAACATACAAACATGTATGTTTTACAAGAGTGCATTTTGTATAATTGATTTGAAGATTTGTCGAATCGATGCGACTAACCATTCTATGAAAATATAGGAGGAATATAATTTTGGCTTTTTTTTAATGAAAAAGTATTTAAGGCTGAATCCAGGTTCGAACCCACGATTTTGGGATCACTAGGCAGATACGCTACCAACTGAGCCATCTGGCCAGATGTGAAACGCCTTGCTCTAGGGAGTTAATAAATGTCAAAACATGATAAGCATAAGGGAAAGTATAAGCTAATATACAAACCCCAGAATTATAAAGATAAGAAGAAAAAATAGGAAGGACAAGGTTAAGTATAAGTTCAAGTAAAAATATCATCAGAAACACAATACATAACGAGGTGACCATATAGAAGCTTGTGTTAAATTTGAAAGCTCTTTGATCAAAACTGTGTTTAAAGTTTGAAAGCTCTATGATCAAAACTGTGGTATAAGCTAGCTGCTGAAGCTATGAGTTTTTTACTATATATAAGACCAAATTGGGCGGAAATGGCGAAGTCCACCATGGCGACCACAATGGTTCGATCGTCATCAAAAGCACAATCCATAATGAGGTGACCATATAGAAGCTTGTGTGAAAGTTTGAAAGCTCTATGATCAAAACTGTGGGAGAAGATAGCTGTTGAAGCTATGAGTTTTTTTACAATATATAAGACCAAATTGGGCGGAAATGGCGAAGTCCACCATGGAGACCATAACGGTTTGATTGTCATCAAAAGTACAATCCATAATGACGTGACCATATAAAAGCTTGTGTTAAAGTTTTAAAGCTCTATGATCGAAACTGTGGGAGACGATAGCTGTTGAAACTGAGTTTTTTACAATATATAAGACCAAATTGGGCGGAAATGGCGAAGTCCACCATGGCGACCACAATAGTTCGATCGTCATCAAAAGTACAATCCATATTGAAGTGACCATATAAAAGCTTGTGTTAAAGTTTGAAAGCTCTATGATCAAAACTGTGGGAGAAGATAGCTGTTGAAGCTATGCGTTTTTTACAATATATAAGACCAAATTGGGCGGAAATGGCGAAGTCCACCGTGGCGACCACAATGGTTTGATCGTCATCAAAAGCACAATCCATAATGAGGTGACCATATAGAAGCTTGTGTTAAAGTTTGAAAGCTCTATAGGCTTTTAAAAAGTTTACGAAATAACTAACTAACTAACTAATTAACTAACTAATTAACTAACTAACGGCGGACAGACACCAACCGATTGCACAAACCCCGTTTTCGTTTCACGAAAGCTGGGTTAAAAAGTATTTATGACCTCCATTGCCGGGCAATATCAAAAGTGATATTGCCCGGGTGATATTGTCCTGCATATTGCTTCAACCATGTAATAAAAGACTGTTAAAATGTATGTCTTACCGAAGTTAGCTACCTTCCAACTGCCCGGTTCACACTGCTGCAATTTGTCCCTTGTATTCCAAAGCGGCAAGATACATGCATCATCCCAACCGGCCTTTTCAAACAACTTGGGATTGATCCATTCCTCGTCCGTCATGACCGATAGCCAAGGCAACGTGCGTACTAAGGTCTGAAAAAAGGTGTTTGTAAAAGGAAAACATAGATTTATATTACACTGCTACGTGGACAAGTAACTTGAACACTTGCTAAATTATTATGGTTTACCCCCAAACGAACAAAGGATCAATGACTGTGATTTTTCTTTTGTTGTTCACCTCATATTGACACGATACAGATTCAACATTCAATTTTCGAATATTTACATTTGAAACATCCTCGGTCATAAATAAGTATTAAATTGATGATTATTGAACCGAACGCTTTGTGGATATAATACATACCTGAATGCTAAGGTCCTCTAGCGGATGAATTTGGAACGGGAAATTGCTAAGGAGTCTATTGATGGCCTTAACGGCACGCCTACAAAGACAAAATGTTAAATAAATTGGCAAGCCACATATCATTTCCTCTCTCCCCACTTCATCTCATCGGTTTTTAAATGCCGATATAACCGATTGAATTCTTGTAATAATCGAATTTACTAGTAACTGACTTAGTTCAGTCCTAACTCAAGTTCAAATTACTAGTATGGGGACTGAGAGCGGGGATATGCCATGTACTTACGCGTTAGTTTGGGTGAATGTTATAAAATTGACAAGTGTAGCATGCGCCTTTAGGACACGCTCCATCTTCTGCAACTCAGCTATGCGCCAAAACGTCAAGAGTGCACCCTGGGCGTACGTTCGCAGACTGAATTGCATGGCTGTACCCCATGGTAGTACCTTGGGTATTGCACCCGAGATGAACTCCTAGGAAAAAGTTGAATATTGTGTATAGTCTATACCTTTACATATGATATGTAGAAAATAATTTTTGAGGAGAGTATTATCTAATTGTTGACATATTCTAGTTTTAGTTATTTGTTATTATATTATGAATTGTTATTTAGTTATTGTTATTATGAATAAATTAATTTTTGCATAAAAACAAAGGACGTTGAGCAAACGAACTACATGTACATGTATAAAGGTTGGATTATTAAGAGTTAAAAAGTAATTCGAATGCTATATCGAAGCCATAAAGTTTACTTACATACAGGTTACCATCACTTACAATTTGCGTTTCTCCTGAAAGCAAGTCGCCTAGACGTGTCATAACCGTCATGATTGAGCACAGGTACACCGGTTTCCTTTCAGAGCCCTGATTATTAGATAACATATAATATATTTTCATTTCACTTTCTATACCCTAAAGTACATTGACATAGATAATTGCATCTTTTTAATGATATTTGATTTGTACACAGAAAAAGAAAAATCTTTGACTAAGTGATATTTCAATCAATATCAATTCATATCAGGTGCTTGAGGGGTTGGTATTCGTACTCAATCTAAGATACATGGGCTCGATGCATTGAAAAAATATGATCTACACATTAGCTTCTCGTAGTGACAGACTGAACTCTTAATCATGCCAACTTCCCGGACATGCGTACCAATTGCTGGAATAACCTACCTGTTCAAGAATAGTCCAAACTTGCTTAATATATTGCTGGTGCTTGAATACCAATGTGCAAAGCATGAGTTCGGTCTGGCAACGCACTGACGCTTGGTTTTCTTTCAGAAGTACTTCCAGGAAAAAGTCGAATATTTCCTTATGCATCTAGGAATTATTAGCAATAGAATGTATGATAATGATTTCACATTATTGTAGTTAGGTTTATTAAGTTTTGAAACAGGTTCATTGAGACATCAAATTTTATTCTAATGTATCAACTTGACTTGCATGTGTAATGTATTTGAAGATATTTATGCAAAGATATTAGACGTACGTTTTTATATATTCCCAAAAGAAATTGTGTTTATTGTGTCGCTTCATTTTTGTCCCATTCAAAGGGATACAGGGTTTATCATATTTATGTGATAGAGCATAAGTTTTATGGCCTGTTCCATATCTGATGATGATATCCTTTCACTTACCTCATCAAAGAAAGGCTGCAGTATAAGCAGCGCAGTAAAGATACGGTGCTTATGCCGATGCGAGAGCGAATTGGTAAATTGCTTATACGAATTAAGCAGCACCAGTTCTCGTTGTTTGAGCACCAGTTCCCGAACTAAACTGGTTGCCATTTGGCTGTGTTGTGGAATGCTGGTTTTCAATTTGGCAAGGAATGTGAGGATGCAAACTCGAACCATTGCGTCATCTGAATTCGACCTGTTTTGGAGGAAATCAAATGCAAATGTCTTGAAGAAAACTAGACTGACCACCAAATAGTAAGCTTTCTACAAGTCATAGATGTACATACATTGTAAGGCTAAAACCTGAACTAATATTTGCAAATATATGTATTTTAAAGTTAGTAGTTGATTTAATATCGATCAAGTTATAAATAAGAGCGTGATGAAGTTGCGTAAAAAGTGTGAACTCACAGGTCGACGAGCTGGTTTATGGCCAAATTATCACCTTCCTCAAGCAAATACTGGTACACTTCATTCTGAAACCTGAAAACGTTTATACGTGTATGTGCAATATACACAAGCTTAAATAATACTTTTATTGTTTTATTAGTGTATGTTAAATTACTTTTTCAAATAAATGGTTTCTAAACATGATTTTATTAAGCAAAATATTACAAAGCATCGACCTTACGAATTATCCAGTCAGCGTTTATTCTTTTGATTTATTCACCGATACTAGAATCTTCATTTCACCACCATAGTTTTCTTACAGTGCAAATAATTATGCCTACCTTCTTCCTTTCGCATGAATAGGTCCAAACATCACAGCCCGTGTGACTAGATCCGAGTGATTCACAGCATATTGCATATTTTCTGCGGATTCCAGCCACCATTGACATAAACCCGTTACCAAGCGGTTTATCAATCCTTCTTTTTCTTCACCCATGCGGAAGATATCATCGATTACCTAAAAAACATTTCAATTTTCATATATTGAATATGTAAGATTTTCAATTCGTTTTAACAGTATGAATTTGCAACTGGCAGCTGCAACGTACACAATAAATATCTTAATTGATTGACAGCTATATTTTAGTGACATGAATGAGAGGACTTACTACGAAAATGTTCGATAATTTGGCAATTATTATTAGTCAAGCAAAAAATAATAAGGAATCTCGCTTCGGAAAAGTTCTTCGTACAGTGAGAAGCATCAATATACCTCAAATAAGTTTAATTTTAACAACAACAACAACAACCGCATATTGAAGCGCAGATCTCTATACATAGACGAGCTTTATTGAGAGAGAATTTTAGACAGGGGTGTACCTTTGGCAAAATTTTTATTCGCGCCCGCGCGACTGGCTTCGAAAAGTTAGTCGCGCGAGGGAAAAGTTAGTCGCGCGGCTGGTCACGACGAATTACATACATATGAAAAATATAAGCAAGGTATTGTTAAGTAGTATATCATCATCAAGAAAAGGATAGTGTACCATCTATATTTGAGTTATTAAAATGCGAGCGCCGGAGGCGCGGGCCGAAAATTGCTATTTATTACAATAAATTTAGTACCAATTCAGGGCCAACATGTAAGCCTTTAAGAAAGGTCTTGCATCAATTGAGTTATGTTATGCCTAAAAGGTAGGCACCTTACTTACAGGCATATACAACAAACGTATACTTGTCACAAAAGCCACGGCTGTTCATAGCTCGTGTTCGATTCAAAGTTTCTAGTTAAATCTCTTTATGACGGAACAGAACGACGATACCATATTAAGTTTATACTTTGCCACCAAATCTAGAACTGTGATTCGACCAAGTGTATAAAGCGAATGAAAAATGTATTTAAGAATGTTTCAACATTTAACTGATTTAATGATGCGAGCGCCGACGGCGCGAGCGTAAAAACAACAATTGCAATTTTATGCACATTAAATTATAATTTATGGACAATGTTTATTTACTATCAAATAAATAAACGAGAAAAAGTTAGTCGCGTGCCGCGCGACTAACTTTGAAAAGTTAGTCGCATGGCCAAAAAGTTAGTCGCATACGCGACCGCGCGACCGCTAAAGTACACCCCTGTTTAGATATGTTTTCTATCGTTTTCAAAACAAACCTGTTGAAGTGTTTCATACAACGCCGACTCTGGAGAAGCAGTGAGGGTACGCGTTTGAAGTACAGTGGCTACATAGCGGTTGTAGACGGCCCAAAACCGAGAGTGTTGTTCTTCATTTACTTTTTCCGAGACGAACCATCGAACAAACCGTGTCATCACCAAGCTGTGAACAGTGTTTAGAGAGCTTGATAGACATACAGTTGTAAGTCGATTTCGAAAACGTTTGAGTTGTAATTTGCGCAGTTTATTTTTGAAACGGGCTAAGCGTAAGAGAAAAAATACGATGGTGATAGACGATCTATAAATCCAAGCATGACGAGTATCATCGCTTAACTGTTCATAACACGTATCATTGTTAAAAATACATAATCATTCTAATCCTACCTAAGAGGAGAATAACATACATATAAATTAAACCAAATTTAGCATGATAATCAAAATTTCAACTTGAGTCAAACCTATAAGAATGGTGATGAAAATTTACCTTTGGTATTAATAGCTTGATAGCATCGAACACATGTACCAGTGTTAAAGCACTTGCTGCATCTAATGAGTCAACACAGTCAGTCGCGTATCGCTCAGCGTCGAACGAATCATCCTTTCCGATGGCATGTTGTATGTAAAAAACTAGGCAGCGCCATTGGGCCGCAATGAACTGTGATGATATGCTTGTCCAAATGTCAGCAATCTCCCTATATATTCGTATGTTGTTGATATCATGACAAATATGTGATATACACAGGGTGGAAATAAGCACTCGCCACACTCGCCATGGCGAGTGAAATTTTCGATTGGCGAGTGTGAATTTCAAGTCACTCGCCAGCCTGGCGAGTGTGAAATTTACCGTCAAAAACATAGTTTTCCGAAAATTGTTGATTAAATCTTAAGAATTTAAATAATTCAATAAAATTGGTCGGCTCGCGCCTTTGCGCTCGCTTCTTTTTCTTAGAAATAACTTCGTCCACATGCAAACCAACTAAGGGGGCCCACATTCTAGTGGTTTTCATTTTGCATATTTTCACCTCTTGGCGAGTGTAAATCTTCGCTGGCGAGTGTGAAATTTGACTCACTCGCCAGTCTGGCGAGTATGAAAATTATCTTATTTCCACCCCTGTATACATGTATAGTTTATATTTCATAGTCAGTAAAGTTTAATGTTTATCTTTATGTATAAAACGCAGAATACACGAGATTCATGAACTCTTAAGAATAATTTGATTTATTTCGTCAGAAAGGTATGGCGCCATTTGTATATGGATATATCATAGCAAAAATTCACTGGTACGCCTTCGCTCGATTGACATCTGAAAATCGAATTTTAACATAAACACAAGTAGGGTCAGTGAAAAAGTCCCCCACCGTCTCAATCCGCGCAACGGCATTTTAAGTCGCACGACCGAGTTCCCTTGCTTATAACGAAACATACCCGACTATTTCATTGAAAGGCCTTTTCATAGCTTGTAGAGAGTGAATCATCTTAGTTGAGTACCTGGGTATTCGTATTGGTTGAAATTCCTCATTTTTCGTACGACCCAAATTTTGGTCGCACGACAAAACCAATACCCAGGTGCACAACTTCAATATATATTCTCTCATTGTAGAAAGTTTCATTTGATTCTGCCCCGTAGTTGTGGAGTTTGGTCGCGGAATAGTAAACTCCAAATTGTGTTGCACTTCCTCATTTTTGACCAAGTCGTACGACCCCATTTTTGGTCGCATGACAAAACCAATACCCAGGTGCACAACTTCAATATATATTCTTTCATTGTAGAAAGTTTCATTCGATTCTGCCCTGTAGTTTTGGAGTTCAGTCGCGGAATAGAAAAAAAAGGAACGACTTTAGAATTCCCCACACACTTACGAGCAACAATATTGCAACTTATAGACGGACTATTTTTTCAGATATTTAAAAACAAAAAATCGTCTTTGAAAAGTAGCCTATCCTAAATACATTTTTTGCTTTTAAATGTACATGGTGGACAGGTAGACAGGTGGATAGGTAGACAGGTGGACAGGTAGACAGGTCGGCACATTGAAAGATTTGTAAATGCAACTTTCAACATGTCCTTGGTCGGCAGGTAGACAGGTAGACAGGTCGGCACATTAAACGTTTTGTGAATACAATATTCAACGTTTACATGGTCGGCAGGTAGACAGGTGGGCAGGTAGACAGGTGGACAGGTCGACACATAGGTAAAACACATACTTTTACATGTATGTTGGTCGGCAGGTAGACAGGTAGACAGGTGGACAGGTAGACAGGTCGGCACATATAAAGCATAGTTTATTGCATTTTTTCAATGCCACTATTAATCAAGCTCTTACATACACATTCAAACTATAGAAATCACGCTTATTCACTCGTATATGTATAAATGCTTATAATAAACACTATTTTACGTATGTTGGCACATATTTCACAATTAAACGATGTTGATGAGCCCATTTCCTCTTTCCATTTAATTTACTTTGCAAATTCTACCTGTCTACCTGTCCACCTGTCTACCAGTCCACCTGTCTACATGTCTACCTATCTACACCTCATGAAACATCAGTATCCGTATCACCTTCTTTGTGTGAACTATTTTTTATTGTGTGGGAAATTCTAAATCTAAGCCGAAAAAAGTTGACGGACCGACAGACGGACGGACCCGGATCCAATAGTCCCCCGCTACCGCGCTACGCGGCGGGCGGGGGACTAATAATACAGAAGGGTACCATTTATAATAGATTAACACTACAAAACTAAGAAAACAAGTTCCATCTTACGTAAGATTAGTGTCGCCTTTTTCGAGTCGGTGTACTACTTTACAGGTTGTCATCACTTGGATTATGGATTCATGAATCGATTGACTCTGGCTGTAGGTTTTGTCGGGTAAAATATCACATACGCTCGATAACATCGACATACTGCAATACTTCTGTATCGAATTCGCCTGTAAATAACGATGACTATATAGGCCTACATGGCTTACAGACACATATTTTAACTTAAGTCTAACTGATTTGATCTCAATATTATACAATATAAATTAACCTTCAAGTTAAGCAGAAAATTCTAGATGGTTAATATTTGTTGGTTCATGAATGCATACGCGACAAGCGGTACCATATTGCTTACATACAGAGTCTTCAATAAAGACGACGTTTACATTTAATTATATCTGCTCGAGCCATTATTTATTTTAATCATATTATCATATGTATTTCAAGTTCAAAGCAAACTCATTCTATTCTTAATCAAACTTTAACTTATCCACGTGCAAAAACACTCAGGATAGAAAAATTCAGGATAGAAAAATGTAGGGATAACCTTTGAAGAAGCAACGACATTGCTACAGGCAGTAGCAAGATTGGTGAGTTCCTGGCATCTGAAGGGAAGTCCGGGATTCAGTTGATCCACGAGAGAAATGAACTCCGTGAAAACTGTTATAGTTCTTTGAACCGATGCTGTAGCTGTTGCTTCGTCGATGAAACGAACTATGTATTGCAGTACGCTGATGACTAGATTCTCACTTATAAAGGTCTTCAGGGCTTGATAGAGTTTATCGTTTTGAGATTCTGTAAAACAGAAAAGGAACGTTGATATGTTTGTATGAATATATATACCGGTATGATAGGATATTGGTCAATGTGTAATAATAAATCAAAAATTGCTTTGCAGTATTTTGTGCGCAGCCTTGCGTGCCAGTACGCATGTGTAAGATATCTGTTTGATTATTACTTCAACCGTCTGTCTAATCGCTGTAGAAGCACAATTATAGATAGTAACAATTTACTAACAACAATTTCTTCAATCTGATATCATTTTACCAAGCAATTATACCTTGAAACGGAGTCATTCCGTCTATCACCGAATTAAGTGCAAACACAGTCCTCCAGGCTTTCTCCTCCGTCATATAAGCATGAGTTCCCATACTGATAGCAGTACTCAATACTGGTGAAAGCAGATTAACCAATGATATTTCTCTTTCGTTGTCATGGGAACTTGCGTTGATATTCAGAAGATCCGAATCGACCAATAGACATACTAGTCTCACCCACGTGATCAGCTCCTTGTCAACATCTGATTGGATAATACAAACATGAACGTTTTTAAAACAATATATTGCCTTGCTTGGCTTCTAGGGTAGACTTAACAACCCCTGATTTAGAAATAGAGGTCTTTTCAATGTTAAGGTTGAGCTCAATGCTTGATAAGTAATGCGTAGAAATGTATAATAAATATTGGTGCAACAGTGGAAAGCATAGATTGTCATGAATTTAAACAAGACTGTCCAAGGACAGTGTGCCACAACTTGCACAACTCAAATTCACACTGTTGGGCTGTTGTAACAACCAAGTATTTGAGACATTTTTCCGCATTTGACGCACTTAAGGTCAAAGCCATTTAATAACTTTAAGCCATTTCAAATCATAAATAAACATATTCTTTTATAAAAATTAGGCTTATACATAGGATAATTGGCTTATACAAGGATAATGTATTTCATTGCTTGTTGAAAAATTATTGCATCAAAGTCGTAGCAAAAAAATACCTTCAGGTCAAGCGCTTCATTTTGAGCAAAACATAGACTCTCTAGGCCTATTGGTTATGAGAAATCGCATGAAATGTTAAAAATTGGCGACTAGAACTTTAATATTCGTTCGAAAATGCAAAAGCCCCTACTACAGGTCAAGCACTTCAAGCATTGAGTCTCTGGGGTTACCTGCTCTCAAGATATCGCATGGACAGTAAAAATCTATTTTCGCACATGCAGGATATTATCAAACGATTTCGAAAATATCAAAAGGCTCATATACAGAGTCCGGAGCTTTCATTAGAGGCCAACATTGATTCTATATACCAATCGGTTTGCGAGTTATGGAGATTACAAAATAAAGATGACGTATGGACGGACAGCCACTCAAAACATATAACCCCGAACCGATAGATTAGGGCAC
>LQRL01110115.1:11216-31773 GCA_001703475.1 Hydroides elegans | reverse complement strand
CCAATCTTTTGTATCCACGGGGACATTATGAGGCTTTTTAAAGAAAACTAAAATTAACGTATTTCGTTATTAAGCTTTAATGAATCGATAAGAATACAGTGCCTTTTTTACAAAATAAGTTGGAAAGTCAGAATGAAAAAAAAATCCCGATTTTGTCAAAGAAGAAATAAAATCTGTGAAAGTAATTTGTGTGATTTTTTTCTCTATTTAAAAGTTGGAAACTTTTTGGGCGGAAACTTTTTGGGCCATGTGTCAATTTTGGAAACTTTATGGCTGGAAACTTTTTGGGCGGAAACTTTTTGGCTGGAAACTTTTTGTCCTATGTGGTCATTTTTGGAAACTTTATGGCCGGAAACTTTTTGGGCGGAAACTTTTTGGGCCGGATTCCAACTTGTCGTATCATAGTATTTTGACAAGTTTGTGTAGTGAATTCTGTAGTGTGTGGTGTTATAAAATTCCCGGTGTTGCGTTGTGTGACGACAATGTTCTATCTACTCTTCCTAAACGATATCGGAGAATAGATACTTTGATGAATAACAAACTATTTAGAACGTTTATGAAACGTCGTTGTAAGGCCGTAGGATATCCATAAGTAGAACCTTACTTCACGGTCACGATCGGAATTCTTCGGATTCTCAGTTATCACTGCTAATATTAGGTTAGCTAGGTGTTGCATGAAATAAAGTTCAAAATATCAATAGAGTAAACCATTGAGTAAAAGACAAGGTCATTCAGACTATTTAGGGTTATGTATACTGATGAGTAAAAACATAATGCAGTGTCATTATATGAGTGGAAGATAGATAAAGGTCTTGTCAGTGTATATAATATTGATTTAAGGAAAACACACAAAATAATGTATTTTCAGTTTAATTTTTGTAATGATTGACATATTTAAGAGATATTTGATCTGGATTAGTTTAGTTGAAGATCTTTGATTCAACATGTGTTTTACTTTTTTTTCAAATCCGTTGAATTGTGAGACTTTATTTTGTCAAAACACACCTAAAGTCATAGGCAATTAAAATTGCATAACATCACGTATAGAAGAGAAAACATGGTATAATTTGATATGACACGACTTTTTCCTACTTTGTCCGAAAGAAAGATGCATATTGTTCGATTTCGGTGCCATAATTAAACACTTCCAGCTCCATAAATCTACAGTGGCGCGCAACCATACCCGTTCTCTATAGCGTTTAACACTGAACGGATTATTCTGAACACTTACACATGTAAGGCGCGTTCACGCAAAAAAAAAAAACTCGAAAAGTTTGCTTTAACAGAAGGAACAAATTGCTATGTTTTTCATACAAATGTGGCTTTCAAGAATATCGGTTTTCGAGCTTTTTATGAGAATTAATGTTTGCGTAAACGCGGCCTTTTTAAGACGCAGCCATTTTTAAGACGCATTTTTACCATACGATTCTAGCGCCACCGTACTTAAATACATATCCACTACAGAGAATGCGTTGCTTTTTTTTTTCAAAATGCTGCGTTATTGTTATTAATTTTGAAAAGTCAATTATATTCTAATACAATAACCACGTGTATTTTTGCGTGATTCTCGTGGCAGCGTTTGTTTTGATATTTCACGACAACGAACATGAACATACACGTTGCAATTCGGGTGAACTTAAGTTTAATTACTTGAATGGCTTTTGACTATGTCGGTTTAATTCAAAAGCATAACAAACGTATAGTTCAAAACATACTTATGCGGTTGCTTTGCTAAATAAATTAACAGTACATGCATGTATTGGAAATATATAATATGAATACCTGGCGTGGATATTCATACAAGGGAAGAAGGCGGACGAACAGCCGCCCCTGTTCAGTCCAAAGATGGTATAGATAGTAAAAAGTAATAAATTTACAGATCTGTTCTGCTTATATACAGTACACATTGGCACGCAGTTCTAACCCTTCAATTTGCTTAGTGTTTAGTGTTTAACGTTTAAGGGTCTGCAAGATAAGAATATAGCGTTTAAGGTTTAGCATTTAACATTTAACGTTAGCGTTTTAGAGGTCACCGTTTAGCGTTTAGCATTGTCCATATTGGGTTAGAAACGCGCGCGACTGTATTTATTCTGAGATGGGGCATTCGGCGTCAACATTATCTGGATCCGCATCCTTGTTAGATATATGTATGGTAATATTTTTAGTTTTAATTAGGAATGTGTTTATATAATTATCTGAAATATCACAAAACATATAACAATATAATATACACAACTATTTTGCAAAGAACATACAAAAAAGACGTTCTGTATGCTTATCAAGAAGGTAACTTTTTACGTAGTGTCTGCAACTAAACCTCTAGAATGCTCGATAAAAACATAAGTTCAATTAAGAATGTAACTATATATAGTCCATACGTGAAGACAACTGTATGAACATGTCATTTGAGTTTGTTTTCTTTATATTCATTTGCTTATATACAGTTAAAACACAGTTTATTATGTGACATAACAATTCAACTTATATGGTTAGAATACTCGTCTCTATAATGCGTAACCACAACGCATACACGCAAAACAATTAGCCTATGAAATTCACCCCTATTTCTGGGTATATTACAACAATGTATGCTTTTATTGCACTTAGCATTACTACTCAATCGTTTTTGAATTTAGTGACTTGGTAAATCTGAATAGGTGATCTATATGTGTTGAAATCATCTAAATGTGTTCCGAGTGGACACTTGTTATGGGCACTTGAAATAGTTTCTAGAAAATATTAGCAAATATTAGGCGTAACGTGTTATTTTTGCTCAATAATCCGAACCGGATATGAGATAAAAAATCATATTATTGCACAGTGGTATTGACGTCTCTATGATTTACAGAGGTTGGCATGGAAAGTTGCTGTTTCGACGAAAAACAGTCCAGATCTTATTGAATAAACGACTAGATGATTTTCTTAACAGTTATGAGTAATGTACATGTATATTCTACTACTCTTTTTTTGTTGTATAAATGAGTTTGGACTATTCGGCCCCTACCACGTCGGCCCCGATCGGACATTTCGGCCCTTTTTGGAAAAGTCGAAAAAAGGTCAATGTCCAAAGGGGTTGGGGCGAAGGGGGTGAAGTGTCCGAACCCCTTGTAAATGACATCATATTCAAAAGATATGTATCAGCTAGGGCTTTCCTTAGCCTGTACATTATTTTATCTTAGGTCTAAGATCTTATTATTTATGTCTAAATGTGGTTTACACTTCCAGCCAAGATGTAGAATTAGTAATATGCTCTTGCACATATCATAATTCGTATGTACAGAGGACACATTTTCGAATATTCCGGTTGATGCATCCATGAATTAAGGATGACTTAAATGATAAGCCGCGAGTAGCACCGTGCAGCAAAATCGTTTCATTTTTATCGTTGATTTTAAAAACAGTTTTAACATTTTATGTTTCCTAGTGGGTGATATACGAAGGGCACATGTTCATGTACAGTTTAACACGTCTGTACTACATAAAAAGCGGCAATCGCCCCCGATAATGCTTTGAAATGCCACATCATTTCAACTGATGCCAACAAGTTAGATAGTTTGACCATCAGACAATATGTTACTACAACAGTGTTTTTATTAAATGACATATTTCAATGCCAGACAGAATACATGTAAACATATGTCGGACTTATTGGTAAAACTATGATTACAAAATAATTGGTTAAATATGCATATATGTGCGTCATCTAAGATCTCTTAATCAGAAATAATTTTACAAATGTTTCGCTCCGTTTTAAAAACTCCAATTACTAATCAAAGCTATTATATATACGTGTATGTTTACAAATTTATTTCGGTATGCGTGTGTTAATTTTACTGCTTCTTAGTAACCTAGAAAACAATGTTAAGTAAAAATAGTAAACAGTTCACCAGTTATAGATACTTAGGAGAAGCAAAAACACTAAACTTAGGGAGAAGAGCTTTAACCTCGCTTTCGTGTAAAGTGGGCGGTCCTAAAAATCTTGAAGTGGTTATGTGTAGACTGGCTTGGTCACACACATTAGTAGACATATTAAGAACTTTTAAGGCGAGCGCGACAGAAATTCCTTTAACTAGAAAGTGATGTGTTGAATTTCATTCAGTCAGTGTATTTATCTTGCTGGTCAAACGGGATAGTGAGGTACCATTGCGAGCAAATGCAATTCATTGATGAAAGTTAATTGGATTTTAATTGGATTGCATAAGCAGCTGTCAAGCAACTGATAATTTGTTTATATCATTCGACTTGCGGATAAACAGTCATTTTTGTAATGAACGAAGGATTTGTTGTAATAAAGCATTCATAAATTAGTGATTTTACTCGAATTCGAGTCGAGTGAACACTTTGGATTCAACAACTTTTTTTTTTCGAAATAAAAATAAAAGTAAAACGTTGGTGGTAACGAATCAAAATCAGACGACTGTACAACTGTTTCGAATTTCCAGTGTTTTCGAGAAACCAGAAAATAAAAAAATCTAATTTCTATCAGGGTCTGAACAACATGTTATTGCTGAATCCCAGCTTATAATTACGTAGAAAACGGATTGAAACAATTTCGACAGTTTTGGGAACATACACGAGCCAAAGATTCTATGAACGTATTGTTGGTATAACAAACAGGCACCGAAGTCTTTTGAAAACACTTCAAAGGCATTTTAAGCTCGTCAGTTGATTTTTCTGGTTGAACAACGTAGTTCAGTTAAGATATACTATTTTTTTTATTTAAAAAATAAGGTATTGTTCAACAGTCAACGATTCGGATTTTGGCATAGGAAATACTTTTTTAATATTGGAAGGATTTCAGTTTCTGGATATTTATGCATAGTGGACATATTTAACAACCTGAAGAAACATGGATAGAATTCAAAAGGTAGGAACAATGAGTCTCATATATAAATGATTTATGGCGCGTTCACCCGAAATGAAAGCGAATAATTCTCTGTGAATAGAAGGGATAAACTACTATGTGTTTATACAAATGTAGGTTCTTGTTAAAAGCGCAAATTGTGTGTTTTGATTTTTTTTGGAGCTGGTGACCGAGCCTTTATGTGTGTATTGATTATATTTTACAATTAATATAACATGATGAGTGCACACTTATTTAGACATCTTAGAAATATGATTATGAAACATTTTTTGTAGTAAAATAGGGTTTAACAATGGGTTTCAACTGCATATAAATCAGGATTTTTTTGTGTTTTTCTAAAATAATATTAAAACAAAACAACACATGCTCACATTTATAACCGATATGTTTAAAGATGAATAGACGAACAACATACAAGGGTGGTATACCTTCAATTTCAAAGTTAAAGTACAATTGGTGTATATAGAAAACTGAAATTGACAGATTACATCCAATGTAGATTTTATTCAATAAGAAAGGCATGCCTTTAGAAAAGAAAATCAACTATGTAAATCTAACGCCTTTTGAAATCAAGAGTCATCAAAATGATATAAAAAAAAGTGTGTGCCTTGAAAACATATACAGTGGCGCGCACTCCCAACTTCTCGATACAAACGCTAAACGCTAAACGCTAAACCCTTAAACGCTAAACGTTACACGCTAAACGCTAAACGTTAAACGCTAAACGCTAAACCATAGCACCCACAAGTGTAAAGGGTATATAAAGGACATCATTGTGAGTGCTTATCTTAATTTCTTATATGCCCTTTCATCAAACGCTAAACGCTAAACGTTAAACGCTAAACGCTAAACGTTAAACGCTAAACGTTACACGCTATATTCTGATCTTGCAAACCCTTAAACGTTAAACGCTAAACGCTAAACGTTAGAGAAATCGAGAAGTTAAGCCTGCGCGCCACTGTAGTATTCGTAGATGCCATCTCCTTGATTGAAACTGTTTTCAAAATTATCAGTCGTTAAACGCCTGTTTTCACAAAGACACATTCGTCTTTCTCCAAAACGCACTATCTATATTGTGTATTCACAAGTCGGCGGCGAAACGTATTCATTTTCAATCTCTTGCGAGCAAACCCCTTGATTTACATTCCAACCCTAGTCATTGATTGCACGATGAAAAGGGGGTTAATTTAGATAGAAATAGTCGAAAACAACTTTCAAGATGTGGTAAAGAGACTTGAAACGGCTTGATCTAAACGCCAAAAAGGTTCATATATACCTCTTGACTGCTCCAAAAGACCGACAAAAATAACACAAAAATGTAAAACAATAACACAAGTGAAAATAATTGATAACCTACTAAGCTAAAGTGAGGTTTGCCGTCCCCATTTTTATTGTCCGAAGGAGACATTAAATTTAATAGTTGTCTCGGCGCTAGGAGGGCAATGATTTGTTTTTATAAGCTAGTATTGCCAAACTGTAATGAGCGTTCGTTTTATGTTACAAATGAAGTTAAAGAAGTTCTGTGTCGCTATCTCCCTATCTGGTTTATTGTCATGCATATATCTTGGTCTTTTGTTTTGAAACATCTTGGGTTGAATATGATTGCATTTTGGAAGCACATTTTATGGGAAATGCTTTTTAGGAAAAGTTCCCGATTGATATGGCGTCGTGCGCTAATTTGTATGACGTCACAAAGTCGCGTTTTATATATGGAAGCGTGAGTTCAAACATTGTCGCGCAATATTTTCGAAATGCGTTCAATGATTGATGCTTTCATCATATAATAGTTCCGACGCTTTTAAGGCTTAGCCACATTGGAATAATTTTCATATTTTTTTTTCCAAACAAACCTTGTCCTCCATTGAATTTCTTATTCACAAAACGTTTATTGTGGCAAGGCCCTAACCCGTATACGATATAGACAATTAGCAGATCTATATGCATATATTCAGCTGTCATATCTATTCCCAGCAATAAGCCCTATACTTGACTTGGCGTCTGATTAGACCACTGGGTCAGATTCGATTGTGATTAAGATTCCCGTAAGTGCATATATAGACTGACATGGATTCCATTAATCACACGAACTTAACCCCCATCCCGATAAAGACTTGTTGCGTTGTTGCAATACCTCGGAAACATACGCAACGTCGACAAAAATAAAAACGTATATTTTTTTGGATATGTATATTAAAATGAGTTATAACTTGTTCATTGCGCTATCGCAGCAACATTTATTTCATTACGTCAGATTCTACGGTGATTCTGCGATCGTCAACATTTTCTAATTAGGGTGACTTCTTTCAAAATGCGTATATATGCCACACAAGATGAAAACGTCTCTCTCACGTTAAATAACGGTTTAACATTTAGTATCAAATTTGCTTATCCTTAAACAGCCATAAAGACTAATCCTTTCTTAAATGACCGAATGAAATATAAACATACTTTTCTCAATATGTATGTCAGTCATGTGCCTTTATTGAATCGGGCTTTTATTCGATATTCTTGTTTTCGGTAAGCACTTATACTTGACCTTAACAACAATGTTGACCCATCTACCAAATATATCAAAGCAAATAATCGCACGTAATAAATGCATAATGATCCATATTCTTGACTAAATGACGACACAGTTTGCAAAAGGGTGTTTCCCTAAAATAGTTCCCTCCATCCGCGTCACAAATATTTCGTCACTAATGAGAATGCATTCGTGTAATTTGATTATTTGATATCAATAATCTTGACTGTAAAGAAGTTCATTAGGCTGTGAACCATCTGCAAATAGACATGGTGAACTACGAAGAAAAATAAATACATTCCCAATGTCAATGAGTAACTATCAATGGTTAGAAGGTCTAGGCAACAATGAAAAATAGTTATTAACTTGTTGCGCATAGAACGGGTTTGAATTTTTATTTGAATATCAAATAAAATTCCTATCCACGCCTTTAAAGTCAATAATTGTAGATAACAAACCTAGTTGGTGTACCCGTGTTAAAAATGCTTATTCATTTGCATGATCAGGAATCAATATAACTAAACAACTAAATTTAGACACATTGTACAAAATTGCCGATAGTAAATGGCATGTTATGACATTAATTTAATAACAATTACAATGGTATGGTTACCGTTGAAAACAATGTATTTATTGTGAAGACCCTACGGAAATCTATATCCTTAATGTTTGTACTTAAGAATTTCACTTAAGTGTGTTTCGGTTAAGCAGCAAATCACTAAAAATGCTAGACTCTATAGTGTGATACAATTTTATTCAATATATAAATTTAAATTAAATACACATATCTTTAAAGGTCTAATTTTGCCTATGTTATTTTTCCAATGCGTCTGACACAAACAACCCTGCAGCCTGAAACGTTATTTTTTTTAAACGTTCAATTTACTAGCCGAACATAGCTTCTAAAAGTACACCTTAATACATGACATTTAAACCAGTTTTGGTTTAATATTGGTCAAAATATGCGGAATCCTGATTAAAAAAAAACTAAATAAATGTGTTCCAAATACGATATTAATTCTTCAATTGAAAGTATTTTCTTAATACATGCCACAAACAAATCGTAATTATTTCATTTTTGTTGAAAAAACCAAGGTAAAGGGTCCTCAATCATTGAACTAAAAAAAAATCGAGACATGGCACAAATATAAAATCCTTAAGGTTGTGTATAAATTGGTCTTTTGCAAGTATATTTAATTTCATTTTTACCTGCCATTTGCAAACATTGTTGATGAAGAAACACATAATTAAAGGCTTTTATGTTATAGTTAGAATCTGTAACAAGGTGATTAAGAATAAAAACATGGATAAAGCAAGCAATGTAGAGTATGTTTGATGACATTCAAAACTTTCCAAATATAACCTTCATGTCAATCCAAGAATTCAAGGAAAAACACTATTTAACTTGGCTGGAAGCAAACGTACGACATAAAAACGAAGAGCCTTTAAAGTATTTGTACTGTTTAGGTTCTGACCATATGAGAAGCTTTTCTTCGCGTTTTCCCATAAAAACAGTGGTTTTCAATACATTCCTTGTGAAAAAAAATCAAATATGCGACCGTCTTTTCTAAAAAACTCGCGATTTACAGGGTCTAATAACAGAATAAGGACTAACTTAAAACGCACCGTGTCGTAGGATAACAACGTTATAAAAAGCTCATCATCTGACCAGGCCCCTTAAAAGTCAATATATACATCGTGTCCAGGGCCGCACTATGCCGGGAATTTCGAGTTTGTGTTCGAGCATTCGGTGGGAGTGTACTCCAGACGCCTTGGTTAAATGCCTCAAGAGTCATTTGAAAAGACAACTGATCTCTTATATGTTCTCTAAAGGATCCTCAGTGACATATTGCACCCATGCGCATGCACAAAAAGCGGTCATATTTGAAAGAATGTATTTACTATTTATACGTATCAAATAGGTTTTTCAGATTCTTTGCATCTGCCAAAATGAGTGACAGTAACGTTGAAATGCGTTCCTAGATACGAAAACAAATCAAATTAAAAGAAGTTACGTTGTCACGTGAATGGAAGTTACACGCATTAAATATTAGAGCTGGATCGAGGCAATTTTCAATCGGAGAGGGGAAAACTCCAGAACAATAATAATAAACAAGGACCGAACCGGCGGAGGGGGCATGCGTCTTTATGAAAGTCAGTGCCTTTATGTACATGGAAAAATGGCGTATATATGATTATATACCGCAGCTACATGCAGTATATCTAGTAAGACAGATGTCAAGGGTGTTAGGTATCTGGATCAGAGCTCTTTAACACCTGACACCTGCTCCGAGACACTTGTCCATGTCCGGTCTATGATCTTGTCCAGTGGCGGATCCACGAAAGGCAGGTCCATATGCACCAATAGATAACACATAAGAGCCGAATTGGGGTCATGATCACTTTGATTTTTGTGAAATGTATAAGTGCGGAACGGGGGTATCAACGTTTTTCGAATCTGATGGAAGAAGTTAAACCGTTCTAAAGGCATTGAAATTTTGTATTATTTACTTATGAAATACACCTGCAATACCAAGCATATCTGATGAAGTATAAAATATACAAAACACTGTATGACATGCATATAGCCTTTATTCTTAGTGAGCGTCATTCCTTCTTCCCCTATCCTTTAAATCAACCCCCCATCACAACCCCCAAGATCGGTAAAAGTAGATTAAATTTTCGAAAACGTTTAATCATTCGATGAGTTATGTGACAGAGTGATATCAGTTTCACTGAAAAATTATAAAAAGAGAATATGACACATATCCGTTCACATTAAACGAGGCGTCCTAAAAAGTTGGTTTTCAAAATAACTTCATCATTATAAACTGCATTTTATGCTATACCGATGACAGGTGAATCTGTAGATATGCGCGTTTAGGGTTTAAAAAAACTGAGTTGATGTGTTTAAGTATCAAGTTTTGCTTTTATACGAATATAATCGTAAATTTGAACCGATATGATACGATTCTATTTTGACAAAATGGCTGGGTTATGTCCCCAAGCTATACTTTCAACTGATGGGTAGATGTCGTTACCTATTCTCCTGTTAGCGGAATTTTCGAATAAAAAAACTATTAATACGCGTAAACAGATATTCGATCTGCTTATGATTTAAGAGTACATGTATATGGTTTTGTCGCATTATTGAACTCACTATTCATTGTTGGTTTGTATTATGACTTCTTATCATTCCAATGATCTTAGCAACAAAAAAAAACTTTGTAGATGCTTGGTAGCTTCGCGAAGGGAGCATGGTTTTAAAAACACAAACAATCTTGCCAACCCTAGAATATAAGTGTCCAGGTTATGTTATGGAATATCATTAAATCATGTGCACGTAGATTTGTTTCTTATGTAGCTAAGGGTTTTCATATCGAAATCAATGACATAACTGAAAATAATATATCATTC
Organism: Hydroides elegans; assembly: GCA_001703475.1. NCBI lineage: Eukaryota > Metazoa > Annelida > Polychaeta > Sabellida > Serpulidae > Hydroides > Hydroides elegans. The sequence goes on along the minus strand of LQRL01110115.1, from coordinate 20,971 downwards.
AATACCACATCACTTTGACATATCATTAAATGCAAAAATACTCCGTCTCCTAGAAGGTTAGAGTCCTCTTGAAGGAAATTACATGCATTCGAATAGTAATTGAAAACGCTGAATGGTTTCGTCCTTCTACTATCGGCATGAAGCATTGGTTTTCTAAACATCTCCAAAACTTAAATGTACATTTCGACATAGGCGAAAATGTCACTGAATCTAATTTATATCAATATAGCATAGTGCATGCGACAATAGGCGCTCTACAAAAGGCATGTTAAAATGATCAAGAATGTAATATTTCTTTTTTTATTTGACAGTCGTCAAAATCGCGTCGGGTCGTACAGCCTTGGTCGAACAATAGCGACGGCCAGATAATATAGTGAAATGTTGCAAAAGGGTTCACAAGTTTAATTTATAAGTCAGAAAATTGTCATCTAGAGTGGGTAGTGCAATCAATTTAAGAGCTACTTATTGTGACGCCTTGGCCAGTTAATAATATGCGTCGCGGCGACGTTACATATAGATTTGACGTGGAACATCCTTGTTTTGTGCATTAAAATGCCTTTTCATGACCAAATGACGCAATATGTCGTTAATGATAAGTTATACTAATTCATAATTTGATTGTATATTATCAACGTTTAAGGCATAATTTTAACGTTTAAATGACGTTTTTGTACCCTGCTCATTGAAATACAATGTTTGAAAAGCGTTAAAATACTGTGGGGTTTAACGTCTCTACGACGTTTGGCAACTTTTGATCTAAGACACTGTTGCCATTTTAACTGAATCAGTTGCGCGTTACACCATAAAATGCCAGGGTTTGACAGTGAAATGATTATGTTGGTCAGCGTGGAATTTCCAAATGTGACGGGCATCGAATGGTCAACGATCTGTGGTTGTAATGGAATTTGAAATAAACTATACTGCTGATCAAGTAGATTCTATATAGAATACGGTTGAATTTGTAGATGGTCACTGTGCAAGTGTGATTTATGGGTTGTGGTCAGAATTGAGCATTGAAATTGCGAATTCCGAAGAAGGGTGGAAACCAACACTTAGCTCGCATGTTCAAAACGTAAGATAGATTATTATAAGAATATGCATGTGATTCTTCACCTTTCACTTTAAAATTATGGTTTAGCCTTCTATTTCATGCGCTATTTTTAGAAACTTGAATAGAATTTTGACAAAAAAAGGATTGTCTACTAAAATGTATTGTTCGATATATTATGCCACTTATACCAAGGAATCTGGGTGGGTTCAGATAGTGTTGGTCCTGCTATCAATATTGGTTTCTATTCCGATGCCCTATCCTGTCCAAAGGTTAAGGTTAGACTTTTAACACGGCGAAACATAATATTTAATCAAAACAAGATAAATACATGAATCTCAACACAGATTCTTGGATTTCATCTCGATTGAACATAGAATATCAGTTCAAAACGATGCAACACATGATAAAAAAAACGACCGGAATCATACATCAGGCGACAACCTTGGGGGAGACTAACTCCTCTTGTTAGAAACTTGGGTTTGACTTGGTGTGAAATCATATTTCAATACGGTATGCAACCCTTCAAAATGAATATAGAATTCGAAGTCTTATATCATGTCTACTATGGGAGGACAGGTTTTAATTATGGCGTTATCTGACGCTCGTTAGAGCCTATGCGTCGTACTATCACGTCTTTTACACCCATAGTTAAAGGTGAATGGATGATGCAAACAGAAACTGAAAACCGTGCGAAGAAATTCACGGGCTTAAATTATAAGGTGGTGGCTTATGAATGCGCAAAGCATAGATAAATATAACTCTCTCACGATAAGTCTCTCTCTACCTCTACATTTTTCTCTCTGGACTATTTCTATTTTTCTGATGACAATGAAAAGTTATATGAATTTTTCTCTATATTTCTGTTTCTCTTCCTCTGATGAGCATGCAGAATTCAATGCATATTGTGCCATTGGTAGTTTTGATTAACCAAATGAAGCTTAATATAACTTGATGACAAAAATACTCTCGATGACGCATACAAATCAGTAGTCTAGATCTATCAAATACCGCTGGCAACAACCTGTTTGATATCATTGTATTGCAATGAATTATTAAATATCAAAATCTATATATAAGCCCTCTTAAGCCATTGACTATAATCTCGTCCTTATGATGAGACCCTCCTTCAGTTAAATGGTGACAACTTTCACCTAGAATTCACGGCGACGCACCTTGACAATCACAGTGCGTTTTTGAAAACATGTTCTTGAAAATATCACCGATCTATCACTGGTTTTAAGGGCCTGATGGATAGAGGGTATACGTTTTGGCTTACAAAAGTCATAAATGAGGCGGTGAACTCATTTTGGTAGTTCTCTTTTGAAGTTTTTGCCAACTCGTGATATATTGTTCGATTCCCTGGTTTTTGAAAACCAACTATGTGATAAGAGGGTTGCGTAGAATTAAATAAAATGCTTAGAAATTTAAAATTGAGCACATGGTGTACTATCTTTCCCTGGTAGATTAGGAATGAAACATGTGCTTATTTGATGTATCTAAACAAAAAGTATAATTTACTATAACTTTAATATCAGACTTAAATATAACATTATCCGATTTCATTAATTTATGTATCTGATTAAAACATGTTTATATAGAAATAAAACAACATCATTTTAGGGGTCCTTAGCAATCGTTTAATATGAGAACACCTCAACCATTGCTTATGGGCCCAAATGACATAGTATATAGTGCAATATAGAGTGATTATGGACCGTGATTACTGGGTCTTTTATATGACTTATTGTCAATTTTAACAATCGTGCTATAAAATGGCAAATATTCAAGCAGTCGCCAGGGTCAATGGGGCATTATAATTTGTTGATATCTCTAATCATATAAATAAAAAAATAGTTTATATGATGTTCTTTTAATTTTAACTTTTCAAACCAAAATAAACTCCTGGATTTCAAATAAGATTTTGGAATTCTTTTTTCTGCATTTTTTTTTATTCGTTTAGGAAAGTCGGGTATGGTTGAGTTGGACTCTCAACCTTTCCTAGGCTATTCAATAACATATATCTGGTTATAGTATTTCTATGTAAAATATGCATTGTGATACTGGATAACAGCTCAGGTTAAACTTCTTAAATGCATATAATTCGTTTAAACGATTGACTATTCTATTAGATCTTGCTATGCAAATACATACGTCAAATCGTGATCTATGTGCTCTACAGAAATACATTTTTAATTAACATATCAATTATTATCTGAGACTTTTCAAAGCAATAAAAACCATAAACGAGACTTTTAAATGCAACTTTTAGATTGCCGATGGGTTTTCAAATAAAAAAGGTCTAGGGTTGTTAAAAAACGACCTTTCAAATATGTGAGCCCCCCTATTCTGATCGGGTGCCAGAAATGAGAGCTCTAGTCTGTAACATCAACCTTAAAATGAACTACAACATAGAAGCTCATATACATGTATTTTACCAGCCTTGTTTAAACTTTCAAGCGCAAAGGGTACGAAAAACACATAGAAAGGGGCGTATGGTTTAGTTACGGTGATTTATATACTATCACTATGTCATATATTAAGTAAAGTTAATAGTATATGAAAATGTTAACTCTAAAACGTACATTTCTATAAAGTCACTTTTTAAAGTACACATTTACTTCGTTTAATACTATTTTACTTATGGTTCTCACAATAGGATTGCTCGGAGTGTGGATTGCAAGTTTTCCGAATATATTCGATCGTTAAAATATGCACCTACATGTACAGTTTAGTATCTACCGGTTATTTTTCAAAAATAAAATCAACATTTTGTGCACTCAACCCTTTACCAACGATACAGTAGTGACCTCAACGCAAGTTAGGGTGCATGGATAATATTGACAGTTGTAGACAAAACGCCTATATATACAAACACCAAGTTGGGTGTCCTTTTTTTCGTCTTTTTTTGAAAACTTGCCCTGTCCTCGAGTGACCCTGCTAATGAACTTAGTGATACCCCTGGTTGTCGATTTCTAACCTTACATGACCGAGGGACATAAGCGGCTAAGTGACTTTGTGGTGACGTGTTACCGAAGCACAGTTTGTGTGTTAATATTATACATTTTTGTATGAACATGAAGAATCGTATCATAACTGTTTTTATTTTTTTTTATTTTGAGCTGAATAAGCTGCAATTAAAAAGCTTGATACCATTGTTTATTTGTTTAAGGATATGTCAAAACTGTTTTATTATTCCTTTCACACAATTTTAGCGTCAAACCCTTAAGACGCTAGTGAATATTAACAATAAACTGAGCGCGCATAATATTACACATTGCATCCCCGCGAGTAACGATTCCTAAACGAACCATGGATGATGTTCCGTTTTCAGTTATGATACTAAAGTTAACGTAGCTTTAGAAATAACATTATACAACAACTCCTTTCTGGATGCCGATATATACTCTTACCTTCGACGTTCATGAGTTTCGTTCGTGCCCTTCGGGATGATATTAAGAGTCATCGTTGTCTTATTGGGAGGCTCGACCCCCAATAAAGTATTTATGAACGAGTCGCCAGCAAGGCACTGAAGCGATAATTTAGAGATTAATAAAACGGCTGAGCTGAGAATATTGTTGAGTAATGACCGAACTGTTTTTTTTTTTGAGATTTTGGCGGCCAGGTGGTGGTGTGTCGCAATAAAACATTTGTGGACTCTATCAAATACGATTAAATTAACTATCATTGCTTGCCCATTTGTTGACAAAATAGAAATGGTTTAACTAGCTTAAGACTTGAGGTGATACGTTTCAAAACGAACGGTGATCTTATTAAATTATATAACAGCCAGGCTAAATAGAAAAGTTTCGTATTTCAACAATCATGTCCTTAGTTGATCGGGCCAATAAGAGTGTGTATATTCAGAAAACTGACCGTTGGAACATCGGGGTATATTACAAGATGTCTATGATACTGGTATAATTAAGGCGGGAAGACACATGTTGAGATGACGTCGGGAACGTTTCTGAGAAGTAATACAATGACAAGACCAGAAGAACCTTTATTAACTCATATTAAGATAATTTTCAACTAATTTTTCACATTTCTTGCAATGTTTAGGTCAACCCCTTGTCCTTAACATTCGTACATCCGTTGATTAAGATAACCGCTAGAAACTTAAGTGTATTTTAGACTAAATGTATACATACTATTCTCAACGGTCAACCCCTTGTGCTCAAATTACCCCTCTATTTTTTTTCATTTATTTCGTACTCAGCTCGTACCTCCGTTGGAGGTCGCTTACGATCGTGTTGGTCTTGTACATAACGCTAATCAAGCGGTTGATGAGGTGTTCACTTTCAAAGACCCTCCAAGAAAAAAAGAAAAGGAGAACAAAGAAAAAGGAGAAAATGCGCGGAATAAGGAACACAAACATAGGCCCAAGGGATTAACGATAAAACCGCATTGGATTAACGGTCTGGGTACATAAGGGGTTTGGTTTGCTTTAAATTCGTTTTTTTTTTGTGCCCAAAAAAATTGTTATATTAAAGTTATTTATGATGTTTTTTTTTCATATGCAAAATGTTAGAACTTAATGATGTTGGTGCTGTGAAGTACAAAAAAGTAAATAATATTGCTTGAAAAACTATATTTTCTTGGAATATCCAAGTGAGCTCATAGAAAATATTACTCTAGCCTGACAACACCCTGATGTTATTTAGAGTTGTTATTATTTGCTTCAAATGTAGCCAGGCCTCTAACAGGTATTGAGGAGGGGCGATCAAGAGGGATATTACCTGGGAAAAAGAGGACATGGGGTTTAGTTTTAAACCAAACGGTATTAATGCTTTGATTCAATATTATTGTTGAATTAAGGATCGAGGAGCCAGTCTGAAAACCGTATGTTTTCGATTGCGATTCACTCGGCGCACGGGTAAAGAGTACACACGAAACAAAGATTGAAGAAATCTGGTTACTCTTGCTTTTTATGTGTTTTATGAAAACAATACATGGTGAATTCCATGATGTCTGCGGATTTGATGTTGTTAAACCTTCTTTGAGTTCTCTTGAGTAATCAAGCTCAGTACATGTTTTGATAATTTAAGGACGCGCCTTAGTGATGTTTAGAAACTTAAGGATAATGAACGGTATTTACAATGCATTACTTAATATTACTTGATCCGTGGTGTACCCTTTTGAGATTATGCATGTTAATGTATATTTGTTTTATTGAGAGATCTTGACCCGACATGACCAATGGAATGTGTTCCTTGGGATTGACATAGCGCTTTTGAATACAAATATATTGTAAGGTCACGTAAGAACATGAAATAGGATTATGGTCTGACCAGAGAATAGAACGTCTCTCCAAAGACAATGTCATGTTTTATATATTTGTAGGAAAAAGCACATGTGAAAATTCTGATATATAGTTTAATAACATAAGACACGATATATTTGTGAAAAAAAAACGTCGTAATAGGAAATAAAAAAGTGTCTTGTTGTACGTTTCTTATCGAATGCTGCTTTATTAAAACAATAAAATTTCGCTTGCGAACTTTTCGTTTTTGCAGAATGAAGTTGTACTATTATTCAGACCATCCGAGCAGCTATTCACCAGGCAACAAATAAGAAAATACATATTTCTGGTCGATCTGTATATAGTAACAACAGAACAATATACATCACATGCCATGAACTATCATTTTCCGGCTATACTCTGATTCAGTCACAATAACCATGTAACGGGAAATATTGTGACACAAAGAATTTTGAATCAAAACAAAAAATGACGAATCCAAAAAAAATGACAAAAAAAAGGACAAAACCACGACTTCCTTTGACCGCTGCGCACTCTATTTACTTTGTGGATCAAGTGACGCATGAGTGAACATCGGTTGCCAATAGCAATTACGTCGGCGCATGTCGCTTAGATACACACCTATTGTTGGTGAATCAACAATACAATATGGGCCTACATATACACGGTATGTGTATAAAGACTAAAGAGCATAGTTGTTTATTTTCTTAAGGACCTGGCCACATGGGAAGTTTTTTCTTGTTTTTTTTTGTGCTACTAACAAACCTGTCTTCGAGTGTATTCCTTATGGGAAACTTAAAAAGCTACCTAACCGCTCGTTGTGTTTTGGTTTCCCATAAGGAATAGATTAGAAAAGAGGTTTGTTTTCAAACTTACAATATGACCAGGCCCTAACTGTTTATTATTTTTATTTTCGTTTTTAGTAAGTTTTTTTAAACTGTAGGAATGTCATGGTTTTGGCGTTCATTCTAGTATAAGCAGGCTTTTGTACTTATAAAAGTGACTTGTGGCGGAAAAACGACGAATCCACATCTATACCACGCACTTACTTGTATTATCAAAACATTGTAGATGTATGTTGATATAAAAGCATATGACTTTTCAAATATCTCCTTCTATTCAGCTGTAAATCTGTTCATAAATTCGGTTCGGAAATAATTCAAGTTGAATGCAACAAAAGCATCACCTTTTGTCTTAATTTCATCAATTGATTCGGCCAGTTGCTTGATTGCGTTAAGACAAGAGCATACCGCACATTGTATGAAAAACACATACCGGGAACTGCTGTATTGAAGCCCTGGGCTTCTATTCGAATGTAGGCCCTTTTGATAAATGAAATTAAAATCCTAATAGAAGCCCATGGGCTTGTAAACGGATGTATGGGCTTCTATTCGGATGTAATTATGCATTATTTTTTCTCCAAAAATGTTCAACAACGTGTAGTAATGCTTGCATATTCGCCAGACATGAAATAAAAGTATACTACTTCCCTTCCGCGATCAGGATATCAGCCACAAATGAGATGCTTTACCGATTGACCTAGCACATTGTTGGCGTCTTCCTTAAAATTCTGACTTTAAAATGGCTTTCATCACTTAACCACAAAAACAGGATATACAAGCCCATGGGCTTCTTCTCGGATGTACATCCAAATATAAGCCCATGGGCTTAATATCGGGTGGGCTTCAATACAGCAGTTCCCGGTAATAACATATATATAAAAAGCGCGATATTTTATGGTTAATTTAAGCTTTTAATTTATTGCATAAAAAGCAAGGCTCGTGCTGAGATGTCAATGGCGAAATAGAAATGTTGCGCTCATTGAAGTTGACTAATCGAGGAAATAAGGCACCACACTTATTATAAAGACTAGTCAATCCATTGACAGTTTTTCGCAACAAAAAGAATGCTTATAATACTTTATTATTATAAAACGAGAGAAGGTGGAAGAAGGAGTGTGTGATATTGTCTTATTAAAAACAGATGCATTTTGTGTTTGATTGATATTCATGCTAAAGATAAAACGAGTTCGGAGTAGTGTGGACATATTATTTGATATTTAAAGTGGATATTATATATATGACCAAAAAACGTTGGATATATTTGGATAATTGAATTGATACGAAAGCAAAGTAAAGGTAAGGCTATGATTGATAGTAGAAGTTTGATTGTTGAAGTTTGATAGTAGAACTATGATGGTTTATATTACATACTTATGGGCTTACACAATTTGAAGTGAGTTTTTTGTTCATGCTATCCCTCCAATGGTTAGATGTAATCCCAAACCTCGTTTTCGATTTAAGAAATGAAATCGAGTGCCATAAAAGTAATATATGTTTTATAATGGGTAGAATAAGTATAGTATTTCACACATTAAAGCGCTAACCTTGAATCAAATCAAGCATTAAAAATAGGTTTTCATGTGTTTTACATGCTTATTGCATAAAAATAGCCCGAGGCTTAAATGATGTTTGAGCACATTGCCGCAGTGCTTTTACATGTAAGTTAAACACTTGATTTTAAGTGTCAAATTACATGGACTTATAATGGCACTTTTTTCACGTTATATCCATTCTTATGTTCACGTTTAATTATCTCAGCTTAGTGGCACATTATTAAAGAACCCTTGGGTTTTTATTCGGACAAACACTTTAAATGTAAAACGTTTGTTGAAGGTAGGACCAAAGCATGACTATGAATTTGAAGAAAACACATACAAATTTCATTTCTCTTTTCGAAATGTATTCATTTATACGGAAACTAATATATATTCTGGAAAGACTCACTACGTTTATTTGTAGACGTCTACCAATGGTTACGATCTCTCACATACAGTAAAGTTGCAGCAAAACTTCGATTACCACAATATAATACGTTTTTCGGATATTTACATGCCTATCGCACATGTACGTTTTCGGATTCCTGTATCCAAAGTGTACAAAAGTGTATACTCACTCTTTACATGTTAAGATAAATGGAACATGACAGGTCGGTTAGCTGGGTGAAAATCAGTGACACCGTGTATGTCAAAAGTAGGGTACCTTAGTTGTACAGCGGTTAGAGCATGTGGTTTCTGCCCTATATATGTTCATATACATGTATATGTGTATGATTTAAGGGCAATATATTCAGGAGTAGGGGGCCAACATGTAAAGGGTTACAGAGAGGAAGTTACTGTGGTAATACTTGATGTTTCATCAATCCACAGGTTGTGGGCTCGAATTATGTCAAAGATTTCCCGCCCTCTGTATAATCCATTTAGTGTTTATTTTTATTACTTTAACAACGTAAAATTTTAAAATGTAATGAAAACCACCGAATAACCATATGTATAGTTTTATAGTTATTCAAATTAAACAATATGTAATAACAAAAAAATGAAATTACCGGGTATTGTTTAGATTTTTTTTATTTTATTCATTGTATTGTTCATTCTTTGAATGA
>LQRL01110115.1:0-11042 GCA_001703475.1 Hydroides elegans | reverse complement strand
AATAAATTTTTTTTTTTTTTTTTTTTTTTACAGTCGAATTGATAATATTGAATACAGTACATTCTTCGTTTTGTTAACTTTTTTAAACCCATTTGGTAAGAATGGCGGATACATAATTGGACCAAATGAAATACCTTCTTTCCAGGGATGGTATTTTAATATCATGAATTGGGTCTAGTTATCCTTCAGTCGGGAGGTTATTTTAGGAAAAGTGGGAATTTTAGGGAAAATTAAGTACATGAAGGTTATATATAAGGAATCATTACAATATTGTATATAGAATTACAAAAAATAATGTCGTGTGAATTTAACGAATATCCTATAACATTCCAATACTTTGCCAACATTATGTTTAACATGTAGAATTTCTTAGTGAAAATATTTCACATTTTGAATTGCATATCATTGCATCTAACAATATATATTATCATTGGGCCTATTATCGAAATTACATTGCAAATGTTTCATTATGTCACATATTTGTCTTAATCAGTATATTTGACAAAATATTACTTTAATCAAAATGAATTGTCATATTTTTAAAATGACGGTAGCTGAAACCCGTACTTTCAGAAAAAAATGCATGTGCATGTGGCTTATAAAATTGCAATGCTATCAATATCATATGTTTTTTTTTCTACCGCAATATCTGGATTTCGTTGTACAATAAGGTTCTACCTATAATTGTGTCAATAACGGAAAACCGTTTTCATTGAAAAAGAAATGTATTTCTCGAAATCGAATTTTCCGATTTTCATCAGATTCTTACCATATCAATTCGTGTCACAAAGACAAACATATATCTCGAATTGTGACTTTATCTCAAACATGCTTTAATACCCAGCTGCATATTTTGACTGATAGGCCTCTATCATTAACAATCCTACCGTTTTTTTTTTTTTCATTTTTTTTCTTTACTTTCAAATATAATTTATCTCGTCGTTAGGTGTGGAAGAGCTATCATTATAATTTGACGTAATGTGTGTAAAGCGAGAGAAGAATTTATATGAGTTGTGGTTTTTAGAGAAATGTGTGGAACTGTAAGAAAAACATAATATGTATGTTTCAATAACGTCATGAATATGCATGCATATTGCTAGATCCCAACGAGCAATGTGTATTAATTGCAACATTTAGTGTCCAAGGGTTGGTATAGACACTTGCTCATGGCATATAAATATATAATTGTTTCAAATTGACTAGAGATTAGTTAGCTTGGTCACTTCAAAAGCATACAGAAATAGCTAGAAGAGCTCACACAGACGTTTATATAATTATATAATTATGGGTGTGCAAGGTTCTAATATAAACTAAACTCAATCAAATAGATTATAATAATTTTAACATCAGCACCCGTCTCCAGCGCAATTTTGCATCTCCAAATTGCCTGGACGCGTTTTGCAAAATACATATAAACGTTATGGTTCTGTCAGCGGCTCTTTGCGTCTATGTCTGCGGAATTTAATTTACTATAGAATAACGTTGCAACATAAAACGTAACGAAACCCAATTATCGACATTCATTAGCATGACATCGTTTTTGATACTTTTCACCAGCATTACAATTTTAGAAGGGATACAAATGTCTCGAATATTGGGACATTAGCACAAAAAAGATAAGATCGCACTAATTGTACACGGGCGCATCCTAATAGGAACAGGGCTTTCCTTTTAAAAGAATACACTAAAAACATGTATGAATCGAATAATATTTTAAAGATAAAAAACCTGGGGTATTCCAGCAAGGGCTGAAAATTACCATGTATCGAATGAGCGGTAATTATACGTTCAATGTGGTACACACCCAGAATGTTCTCAAATGAACTAGAATGAAACAATTAATTCGATATAAGTATGTGAAACGGGATTTTATTCGTATGTATATGTATATGAACATTTGAGTTAATATAAAACTATTAAAGAAATAGTGATTGAAAGGATCATGTTTTGACATATTCGTTATATACTGCACAAGAACTCCTGTTGTCTTGAATTAAGCGATTGTTGTTCCAACGAAAAATTAGCAAAAACTCTAAACATACACTTCTAGAAGACATTCTAATGCTTGTGCTATGAAAATATTAAACCAATTGCTTGTAAACTTGAAACAAAAGATGCTATTTATAACAGGATGAATTCCATTTTAGTTTTATAAGTGGACTGACAACTGGAAATTAGAACGTTAATTGATTGCTTATCAACAAACCTGACCCTCTTATTAAATCATGCGAAATAGAATAAGCGTGTCTAAATTCACAGGTTTATCAAACGCTTAACGTCATTTATCATTAAACTTGAATAATTAGATGTTTTAGTAATAAATTTAGATTTATAATTAAATTATTTGTTAACATGTATATTCAGATGTTTGTCCGTGTGATTTAGCTTATGTATGTGATTGGGAATACGCCCATAAGTCAAAAAGTAAGTCAAGTGATTGGGCTCCTCAGATTAAACCCTTATAGGTGTTCAAACACCGACCACCTTAATCTTTCATATGTTTCTGTCTTTGATTAAACGTTTACTGAAGAGTATATCTCCCTTCTTCGTATTTCAAAAGGCCGTTTACCCAGACCACCCAGACGATAAGAGAAAAAACATTCCCACCATGTTCAACTGTTGTTTTCCAAATGAATGAGTCGCCATTTTAGCGAAGAAGAATTAACTTGGCATTTCGGTAACAACGTAGCATTCCCTTCAAATAATACTAAACTGCCCTAGACTCTAAACAAGTACAGTGGCGCATAGTTCGAACCTTCCAATCTTTCTGGTGTTTAACGTTTAGCGTTAACGTTTAGTGCAAAACGAAATGTGCAATGGCGTTTACATAAGTCTAATAGACAATATTACAAATGCGCCCCCGTTCGACTCATATATACCCGTCAAAAAAAGTAACCGATATTTTTTCCAGACCGATTTTTAATCAACTTATAAGGATTTTGCTACAATAAAATTTTGCATATGTATAGTTTAACCATTTTTTAACACAAATATTAATTTAGATTATTGTTATTGTTTACCATTTTCCTACAATGTGTGAAAGAAGTGAGTGGGGGTATGCAAAATTCCACGCAAAATCGATGTCCAGTCATGCATTGTGTGCTTGAAGTGATAGGCTTAACTCTTTAGAATTTTCTCATTTACAATTGTGTATATCGACATTTCATGTCAGTCTGATGGTCAATTATCAATTTATGACAAATCATTACTTTTTGATCCGAAACGAATAAAATTTAATCATATCGCAGAGAAATAAGGAGTTTAACAAGCAACCGTCAGAACGATTTAATCGAAAACCAAGTGGATGGCGCAATTAACATTAGCGAATATTTGGTGGACCATGACCAATAATTGTAAAGTTTGATAATAAATAACAGTTAAAATTACTTTTTCGTCAAAAGATCGAAGATCAAAATTAAGTTTGATGGATCTAAGACACAAAACGGGCATGTCCATTGTTTCTGCACGGAATTTTGCATACCCCTGGTCCATACTTTGACACATTTTGGGCATTTTTAATGCAATAATAATACTCAATTTTTACATTCATCTTACCAAATGGTTGGACTAAACCTATGCAAAATTTCATTGTTGTACTAAAAGAAAAAAAATGAAAAAAAAATATTTTGAAAAAAATATCGGTTTCTTTTTTGGACGGGTTTATATTATACATTTAGCGTTTTCTACCCGGTTCTAATTTATATGATCAAATTCCCTATAATAGGATATATTTCGTACATTTATGTGACATGAATTATGTTTTTGATTTAATTTGTAGATGGCGATGTTATTGTTGGTGACGTCATTGATCTTGGGTCAGCTGACTTCCGCCGGAAGCGATGTGCATTGGCAGCAACTGGAAAACCTCAAAAGTAAGAAATTAATTTTAATGTTTCGATATATATTCAAACCATCATTATTCAAAATTGTAATAATTTGTGCAGTCTTGTGCTAAATCAAAAAAAGCTCATAGTGAGTAATTGAAAAAAATGAACCAGGTATCGAAAGGAGTTTAAAAGCATGATGTTGAGTAAAAGAAAATGGTACGGCTAAAAAAATGGAAGCACAAGTTTAAAAAAGGGGTTTGATAGCAATACAACTTTTTTAAAAACATGATTTACCTAAATTTGTTTTGGTATTCGGCGTCTAGGTTTGAAAATGTACTTTGTGTTATATTAGCGAATAAGAAACACAATAGAATTATATACTCTATGCTTTACAGTAACACATCTGAAAAAAAAAACATCATTTAACCGGTTTATGTTAATCGCATGATCCCATTCTCTGAAATGATAAGCAGAGAACATAATTTTTGTCTAACATTTTTATGACTTTATAGCATTAATACAGAAATGTATCACCCTCAAAAGGTGTTACGATCTAAGTGCAGTTTAATAGCATTCAGTCAATAGCTTTGAGAAGTTGATAAATTATAGTCACCTCTTATGTAGAAGGATATAAAACTTAAGAGACGGTCACCACACCAGGTTTTATCACACATGTGTAAGCCAGATGCTACTATTTAAGGGTATATCTTTCAAAAAGTTGATAGCTCACACTACGTAACATCATATAAGTCCCCTTTGGTATGATTTATAGATCAAACCTTACATAGTATCTGGGTAACAAAGGCTATACAATATTCTAGGGTTATTTATTGAGGTATAGTTATGAAAATGCTAAAGCTCGTACGGAATTTGATGAAACCGTTGCGAAAAAAGGAGTAAAATAAGTCAAGCGATATTGAATTTGCTATATCGTATTTCAGTATTTTAGCGATCTCAGAAAGCTCGAACTGATGTTTTTGTTAACAAGTTACCGATTTCGTACCAAAAGATATAAGTAATAGTGATTGCCAAATTATTTAACTAGCTTGGCTGATATTTCCATGCCTTAGTTTCAAATTACTCTTTCCCTCGAAATTAATTGCTAAGGGATTATGTTATCAAATCATGTGCTTTTAAAATTGGTTTGATAAGTGTGGGAAGCGAATATTCGCAAGGCCAGGGGTATACGCTTTGTATATTGATTAAATATACTCAGGGCTTACAGAGCTTCTGTTTTAGAAAATAGTAATAGCTATGTATTGTATATGTAATTATTTCACGTAATAATATATTGTGGTCGGTAACTAATATCAAGTTATCGACCTTCTGATATAATTAAGTCAATGCTAAAAGTAAGATAAAATGTTAGTACATGATTTATATTGATAACCCATACGGGTGAATGATATATATTCGCATTTTATACAATTTATTTGTTTGAACCAAATAAGTATAAAATGTTTGTACTCACATACAAATATGATTATTGTTCATAGCGATACTTCGTATTGAGTGATATCACCAAATGTCAAAAATAGATTTTTAGCCAAAATTAGCAAATCTGATACGTAAACGTAACTGATTACGTATATGAAATACTAACAAGACCCAAAAAAATGTTTCATTATTTTAGATATTCATCTTCATTTCTCATTGTTCTTCAGTATTTATATTTACACAATGCTAAAACAAATGATATTCTGTTCTTATTTTAATGCTTAATACAAAGTAGATAGCCCACTGTTTTCAAAATTGATAAATTTTATCTAATTTCAACACACGTGCAGTCTATTTAATGAAATGACGACATCGCAATTAATAATAAAATCTTAAAACAAAATAACATACTAAAACCATATATCATCCCGCGAAGATGTTTCACAGCAAAATACAACCATCGCATCTGGTCGCCATATCATTTATTTCTCTGAACACTCCTTAGTCAATATATCGCCCACTTAAAAGGATTAAAGTATACTAGAAAGTCTACTTGAATTTGCAGTTTCACTAGAGAGACTTCTTAAATTTGCAGTTTTCATTTCAAGTCATTGTGACATACTCTCAATATGACAAGCTACAAGATATGAGATTAGCAGGTAGTCTCGGCTAATTGGGCTCCTCCTAATATAGACCTGAAGATGGGACACCTGAAATGGGATATCTGAAAATGGCGACGGTATGGGTATGAAACCTGTAGTTGTTCCGACGACGACCGACTTTATTCAATTGTCGTTTTGTTTAATTTGTTGTTATTTTGAGGATTTAAAAGCTTATCTAAGTCGCATTGTGTCACCTCGGATGCATCGCAAAATATAAATTAAAAACAACGTGCGTAATATTACATGACTCTTTGATACAGAATGCACCCCATATGTTCATTTTTTTTTATATTTATGCGCTATGCGCTATGTTTTCGGATGAACATACAATTTAAGTTTATTTTACTTAAGCTCATACAAATTTATCACATAAAAACAGTTCAATACAATACAATGATAATTGATTCATAGCGTGTACTAATCACATTAACTTTGTTAACAAATTTCAATTAACTTCAATATTAACGCTATGGGAAAATTTGTCCAAGGTGACTGGCATTAAGTAAATTTTATAATATTGAAGAATCATACATAACCTATTGTCAACCCAATTCATGGGAAACGCACCATAATTAAAACGATAAAATGTAACTGGACCCTGAATAGCACATATAATTTAAACAGTTCCTCAATATTTATCAATGAAGATCGTGATGTTCATAAAAAGACACATGAAAATAATTAGCATTTAACAAGTTGCATTACCCCCTACCCTCGTCCGTTACATACGCTCACCGCATGCAATGAAAATAATTGAGCAAAGAATGCGATATATTTCATAAGGGTAGACTATTTCTTAAGATACAAAACGCGGACCTATAGTCATTATGTGTGGTTTAACTAGCAATAATTTACATATTCCTCCTCGTTAACAAAAGGACAAGGGGCCATTGACCAGTACAAAGACAACATAGAATGGTCATTATCCTTAGAAGGCATCAAAAAGACACGCTTTTCATCTCTGTTTCAATATTATTCGAGTCTTCATTGACTTGTATAGACAACACTTAATTTGCGAAAATGGTACAGAACATTAAATGTAGCTTATATATGTTTTGTGAATCTAAATACACACTTCATTTGCAAAATGGTTCAGAACATTAAATGTAGCTTATATATGTTTTGTGAATCTAAATGAACCTTAAGGGGGGTGGCGCTACATAATTTAAGTTCATAGGTTCCTATTTTGAAAAGCGCAATGTTGACTAAGTGACTTGTGAAAGGGGCCACAAGCCATTTGAGTTCATCATTTAGACACTGTTTAGATATGCGGCGCTATTTTGCACTGATGGGTCCATAAATATGGAGGGAGATAGACAACTATTCGACATATGAATGAACTCCGTAACGTCCCAATGTCATCTTTACTGCCATTTTTGGGTTGCTGTTTCGTTTCTTTTGAGCGTCAATCTTAAAGATGAGGCTATTTGGTATTTCATTAGTGCTTGCCCTATGACAAATTGATATAACCAGGCCCTCTTTCAGGATACCCCAACGAAAGGAACACCCCGAAATTGTTGCCATTGATTAAAGTTAGCAAGGATAGATGCTGTACAATGTTAAATGCTTCTCTGAAAGTTTGCCCAAACTAGCATATTCCTAGGTTGCAGGTGTAATTCACAAGAAAGAAAGATTATTTCGTTTAAAGATATCACTATATAGACATATTTTGTTTTAATGAAATAAATTAGACATTTTCATTTTTCTTCTCTTCTGTGAAAATGCCAAAAAGAAGGGTTTCTAAGCAGATAAAATATTTCACGGAATAAATTGTTGGGCGCTCCTGTCCCATGCATTTCTCTCTGCTTTAAGATGACATTAAATGTCATTCCAAGACGACGCAGCGACCGAACAGTTCACTTAACAATACGATCACCTAGACTTCTATCATAGAACATTAATTCGCGTACACATGATATGCTTCCAATATTAAGACTGGTCTAACATGGAACATTAATTTGCGTTTAATACAACTGATGAATGAAGAGCACCCCACGAGCTGTTCCCCGAAAAAGGTGTTCCCCACCAATTTCCAGCTGGCTTGGAGAATTTGAGAAAATTCATTCTAGCGTGGAGATTTGAACAGTTTGAGGAACACCATTTTTTGACAATTTCTTAATTTTCATAATAAGTAGTGAGAATAATTATTTCAAAATAGATTATACTTGCTTCCAATTGTATGATTAAATGTAATTTGCAAGATATGATACGTAATTTGGTTATATTCAACATTTCAACTTTCGCAAAAGGTGTTCCTTTTCTGTTCCAAGCTGGCTAGAAAGGAAGGAACAGCCGAGCTGGCTTGGAAAAAAGGAACACCTTTTTGCAAAATTTTAATGTTCAAAAGCCATTATTTTGTGGTTCTTCATCATTGTAATGTTGTTTTAAGTTGATTTCACAACTTTTTGAAAAATATGTCGCGGGGTGCCCTTCATGAATTCACTGATATGTCTTCTATATTAAGACGGGTCTTGCCTTGTAGCTTGCATGAACTTGTGTTCGCATCATCGACTCAATTTAGCATTGTTTAGTTTCGAGGATCAGAGAACTCAATTGTCATGTCTGATTAACGTTCAATTTCTTAGGATTTTCTGTTCATTTGGAGCGGAAACGGATAAGTACAATGATCAGTTGTTCAGTAGGGTCTTAACATAGATGATATTTTATCCACAATCATTGATTTCACTTAAATATGTCCTTTGATTGTTCGCAGCTATAGTACACCACATTGTTCAAAGGTGTAATGCCATCCAATATCAAAAACAGGTTCATATCCGACGATATATACCTGAATGTATGATTAACAACCACATTATACTTATACATTCAATCAAGGAACTGTTATAAACCTTGACTATTCTCGATTTTATTTAAGACGATGTAGGACATGTAATTACCCAGCCGTAATACCTTTGGAACAGTGTTTCATCTTTTAAAGACTGCTGTTTCCCCATGTCATGTTACATTAACCAATAAGTATATATATGTAATTAGACAAGCGCTTGTAGAATACTAAATAGGGATTGTACTCTCCTTATGGCAGATAAATGAACAACAGATAAGGTTTCAATAGAATCAGACTAGCTGTTGATTTCCGTTGAATACATTCACTGCAATAGCAAGGGTTTCCAACGAAACCAATATCTTAATAACCCGCAAAAATCGGTAAGCGATATGCATTTAAATTGTGTTGACATCTTACAATTAGTTAGATCTTATTACAAATAGGTACAAAGCCTAATCCTAAGTGATCGAAATTTCTAGTCAAAGAGACCCCTGTTTCTAAGACTTTTGGCCCTTTTTTGCAAGAGGAAGTAGTTTGATAAGTATAAGACAGGGCAAATTTTAGTCTTTGTTATTGCAATAGTTAAAGATAATACACCAATTATGCTACTTAGTAGTTTTGATTCCAAATTAATCCATTTCTAAATTGAGATGCCATCGACGTCTTTCAATGCGATGAAGGCTATATGGTTTTATCTAATGCACCGGAAGTAACATACGAGTCATCATTAAGATTTCTTTTGTCGATCATTTATGTCTATTTCATACATGTAGGTATTCTAAATCTATTTACCGAGACTATAGCCCTTTCTCGCATACCATTGATTGCACCTGAACTGATCGACCTCAGTAAACATTTCATCTTTATATATGTTGTAGAGGAGTTATATTTTAATTTATTTATATATTTTTCAATGGTATCTGCCAAACATGTGTTTACCAAAGTGCGAGTAAAACACACTTCAAAAGCAATTGTTGCGATATGGAAGCATCGTTTTTGTTCTTTATTTATTCATCTTATCTTTCCAGATTACAATTCAAATGGCCCTTTGTATATGATCGTGGGCCAGGTCAACGTACCAACAGGAATGGGATTGAGACTGCCATGATCGATATATCTGATATTTTGCATAATATATTATTATATTTATATATCTATTTTGGCATTTTTCAGATTTCAACTCAAACGGTTCACTTGGTACGATAACAGGCGCCAAAGAGGACTGGCAGATCACAGCGAGTTCCACATACCAACTGCAATGGGACCTCATCTATGTCTTTCTTTTTACTTTTTCAGATTGCGATTCCAATGGTCACCTCGGTATGATCACGGGTGCTATAGAGGACTGGCAGATCACTGCAAGTTCCACGTATCCACAGGAATTGGACCGAGGCTGTCATGAAAAATCTTTTTTTTTCATATATAAGTATAGTTATATATCTGTTTTACATATATAAGTGTAGTTATATATCGATTTTACCTTTTCAGATTGCGATTCAAATGGCCCACTTGGTATGATTACTGGTGCCATAGAGGACTGGCAGATTACAGCGAGTTCCACATACCCACAAGAATGGGACCGAGGATGCCATGAGCGGTTTGGTCGCATCTACCAACCCAATGGTCTGGGATGGTGCGCCAAGTATAAGAGCAGTTCGGAGTGGATACAAGTGGATCTGGGTGTGGCAGCTAAGGTGAGTTATAGTTTCAAAACAAAAGTGGTATCTATTGCTGATTAGTTTTTTCTTAATTCAATGAAAAATAATTAAGAGGGTTAATGAACTATTTATAAAAAGTTACATTTTGTGTTAATAAGATTTTTTCTAATATAACTGAATGATAATTAAGAGGTGTTAATATACTCCTTTATGGAAAAGCTAAGGAAAATGGTTCCAACTTCTCATTCAATAAGTTGATTACTATTACCGATAAAGTAAACATTATAATGTGACTCAGCAACGTGTTTTACTATCGAAACGAAAATCACAACTCATTAGTATATGTACAATGTAGTATATTTTTATAAAGCTGTAATTGTATATGTATTACGAAACTAAGTTTGTTCATTTGGCATGCAAAACCACATAATAAAACCAATGAACACATTCTATAAACAAGCCGTGCTGAAATACGATATCCTAAAAATGAACGAAACGCATACCTTAAAAAACATCATAATAACATATGATTTGTCAACTATAGTAAGATTTTTTAAAATTGACTGTTTTTGTTTTTTCCCGATATCTCGAGTCTTGGGTTTCATTGGGTTTCGTCTTTTGGCAGGTAGAGCCGCAACACCAGACGGCATTTTTTGATATAATTTATAGATAT
>LQRL01110113.1:11901-28288 GCA_001703475.1 Hydroides elegans | reverse complement strand
ATTATCATCTCAGAATATTTCACTGAGCCCCCCCCCCCCACCCCCACATACCAAGCTATTATGGGTGCTTCAGTTAAATATTATTGAATTCTACTTACTCCATTATGTGTGAAATCAAATATTAATCATCACAGCACACTAATCTTCGAGCAAAAGTGCCTAATTATTTATCATTATGAATGAACTACTCCTTGGTATTGATTTGTCTTGTTCTAAATAAGTTGAACATTATCACGAATTTTCTTCGAATTATCATTACTCAGTAATTCTCGTTTAATGATTGTTCGAAGAAAAAAAGTAATCATGTTTGATATGCAGTCAAATTAGTAAGTGCAAGTGCCAGTTATTTTTTACAAGCGTTGCTTCAAAGTGCGGCATTTT
This sequence comes from Hydroides elegans, assembly GCA_001703475.1. Lineage (NCBI taxonomy): Eukaryota > Metazoa > Annelida > Polychaeta > Sabellida > Serpulidae > Hydroides > Hydroides elegans. Next base: position 27,907 of record LQRL01110113.1, on the reverse strand, counting down.
TTTTAAAGCAATTCTAAACTAAGTTAAAGTGCTAACCTATGTCCCATATTTAGGTTGCCAAATAATGATTGTGACATTGTTTTAAGACCAGGGATCATGTTACGTAACTTCCGTAGGAAGCCCCTTTGAAAAAAATGGGCTAAAAAATTTTAAGAAAAAAATGAACAATGAATATGTGTTTACTGTTTTTAGTATCTACGCGCGGTTTTTCCATCCAAATTAAAAATCCTTGTATCAACATATATGCCGCTTCCACAGATTTAGTAACAGCCTTTTGTTTGCCGTTTCTTTGAGCTAATGAATCTCAGCCAATATTGGCATAGTTTCATAAGACAATTAGTCAATTCCTATGCAAATAGAACTAACACGTCCTTTCCCCATTTTACGGTTTGTATTTCAGGAAACATGTTAGCACGGGCCTATAAATGTAACCATTATGCCCACGTTATAAAGCTTGATGGTGGCAATTTTATGGAACTGTGAGAGACATCGTTGGTTGATGGATAAAGTAAATATTCCTCTGCGTCAGAACATGCATAGGTTTTCCTTTATTTTATAATCGTTCTAGTATCGATATGATATTAGCAATTTCAGTTAGTTTTAAAGCAAATTGAAATAACTGGAACTGGTAAAACAAAAAGAAAGGGGCGGCTAGGAATTGGGTAACTTTTCGAATATGTGATGTTAATTTTATTTTTTTGAAAAAAAAAAAACAACTTTTTACTGAATGAATGACAACTGGTCCATAGTATCAAAGTAACCTGAAACTTAGCTTTAATGCAAAATATGAGTATGCTATAAGTTTTGTAATTAGAAAATACATTGATATCTTATCCTTTTTTCGCAAATGCATGCAACTTTTGCAAATGTTTTTTTTTAACGGGGAAAATATTCTAAATGCAGAAAATAGTTCAGTAGCAGTTTTTCTTTCTTTCGTTTATTTTAGATTTTACCTAGATTCTCATTTGAGTCTCTGAATCTTGGTTGCCCAGCTTAATCTTTCCTTTTTCATTGAAATCTTACCCCTAAGAAGCATTATTAACAGAAAAATGACATTTTTTATTGAGACCTCAATTTTCAATGGCAAATGCCTTCTTTGTAGTCATTTGGTAGTATCTTAATTGGCTTCATGTTTTGCCTACTGTGGTCTTTGATTTCGGGTTAGGAATAGAGTTGCTTTAACGCGTCCGTACGGCTAATGATCAGGCATAACCCTCCATTTAGAAGAACAGAGGCCTCAGCTGGGGACCAACGTTCTGTAAAATTATGGTTTCCGATACATGCCTTATAGATATCATGTTGTTCTAAGTCTCATAGTTCATTATTCACAATTCAGAACATCTCGCAGGTAATTTTTTTTTGGAGGAGGAAGTTTTTGTTTGTTTTCATTAGAAATGTGATATTTTCCTGTGTACTAATTAACATTTCTACAACAAAAGATCATTGAGGAGATTTGTCATCTTATTTTTCTTATTTTTACCTTACATTAAATATGGAAATATATATTATGGTAAACATTTTTATTATAGGGAATAAAGATGTAGCCAAACAATAAAAGTATAGCTAATCTTACAATTTAAAAACACTCTCCTAGGCATTTGGTCAGGTTCACTTTTGAAGGACACAATACAGAAATTGTAATTTGATTACATATATTTGCCTGATATCTTTGACATGACAAAGACGGTCGGTTGGTTTGTGGACGTTGTTAATATAAATGCTTCTGTAAAATCTATACAACCTATTTACAAAAATGTTGTTGTTGACCATAAGGCGTAATTTATAAAATTTAAAATCATTATTTAATTTCGGGGTAATCTTTTTGCTATTTGAAGGGTTCCATGCATTAGAGTTCTTAATTAATCATTCAGAAATATTTATAATGATTGATAAAACTGTTCACATTATTTCATATTGCTTGGATCGCGAGTCTTGAGAAGCGATTTATATCTCAATTAAAACGTATTTATTGCCTTAGTTTATTTATGCACTGAGCCCTTCATTTCATAGAATTTGTTATATACACACCTTCTTAAAACATACATGTTGTATGAAACTGAGTTAGCCGGGCTTGCATGGACCCTTCAATGATGTTCCTAATCCGCGCCTTCAGAGTTGATAATAAACTAAAAAGGTCATGGTTTTCAAAAGTAATTATACGCATTTCATTTTTTTTGCTTGGGCAACAGACCTTTAACGCTTGGCGCACATGGATTAGACGGATAATTGAGAGAAAAGAAATAAAATGAAAACATCTATAATAAATTACCCTGTCACAAAACAGGGCTTTCTCAAGCAGATTTAGCAGTTAATTTATAAAAACCGAGAGCGAGATTGGAAAACGAAAAACTGTTGGCATTTACAGTGTCCTATACTTGAGTAATTAATTTCAAAGTAAGCTGATCCCAGATCCATGCATCTTTATCTTGTATGTGTTATGTTCATTTCATTGTCGCTTGTTAAATGAGCTCAGCATTCTCATATCATCGATGTTTTTAACGTAGATATTATAATATGCATTTATGATTTCAGCCCAGTCGTGTGTCAGATAACTAATAGATAATACGGAACTTTACTCGAAACTTAAAAACAAGACTATGTAATGAAATTATTTTGGAGACTGAATGGCATTTGAAAAGTTTAATAAGATAATAATTAGTAAATTATTTTTTGTCATTGTCATATCTTCTATTTTATTGAGGGAACTGTTTTTAGAGTATCAACCGTCTTAGGGTTTACTGATCAAGGTATGTTTTAGGAGTGTTTGTTTGAATTTTTCTTTAGATATAGCAAGAGTAGCGTAGATACATGCATGTATTACCTCATCGAAATCCAATTGTCTAAAATTAGCATCCAGTCAATAGTTCCGTTCACTGATTTCCCACTCGAAAGTGATAAAATACAGTAAAGGCTAAAGCAATAAAACCAATATATGGTCAATGTCCCCAGAGTTTTCAAGACATACGGGCTACATTATCAATATTTAATTGCGACGAATGAGGGTGTAAGGGCCTATGTCTTCGGGCAGCTGAACTGCAGAGAACCCATACCGTTATTGCCCTTGACTATTCATGATATTTGTGCGCCCCGGTTAGTTATTTGCCCGTTTAGTAGCCGCTTTTTAGCATTCTGTATCCATGTTGCAAAAGTGGAATGTCGTGTTTGGGCCAACGCATATTGTATTTGATTCCATATAATAATCTATAAACCTAGACTATATGTTCCTTGTGAACATTTATGCTTGATCGAGCCCAACTTCGGCGTTATTATAATATAGGTGATTGTGATTTGATCTATATTTTACTTCTATTTACTGAGGATAATTAAAAAGCAATCTAATATCTTTATGATTTCAGTTCTTGTTTTTCGAAATACAAGGGCGGATCCAGAAAGAAAGGAACAGGGCACCAATACAGTTTATGCGACCCCTAGATCCGTATCTGATATCATCTAGTTTTTTCATACATGTAGGTCTCGTAGAATTTCTAGTCTGATTTGTTGTTATACATGTAAATCGCGTTAACCCGGATGTTTGCATAGTAAAACAAAGTGTTATTGAAAATGAGTTTTCATCCATTATCTATATCGTTTTTGATTAGATTATCTATTATCCGTGTATAAGGCTTTAGACTGAAAAAAAATGCTAATTGATTCATTTTGTTTTTTATATACTGTATTGATAATTCAACCATATTTGCTACGAAGTTCAGTTACCCCAATTAAGAAATGTAAGTTGAGATTTTAACAATGCAAAATATTCAATTATTAATTATATAATTACTTTTCGAATGCGAAAGCAATGTCACTTAATAACATAATTATGTTCAAAACAATTAACTGGGTATATTAAATAATACTATTTACAAATGATTTGAATTGTTCTGCTGATCCAGGTAACTAATTAGTATGTAATCAACCTTGAACAATTTTGATATTTTTTTTTTTATAAAACTAGTTTAATCAACAATTTACCGATGCCCGTTTTTCGAGTCATTTGAGCCAATTATTAGGACAAAAAAAGTATCGCCCACAAAAACTCCATCTATCAAGAAGCCGAAAGCTCTAAGGTGGATTTCCTAAATCGCCAAAACTGATACACAGCTAATGAGAACATAACACCAGGAAATTGCCGCTGTCCTAAACAAGGGGGCGGGCGGTGAAATATGTTTTTATAGCAAGAAGCAACAGGTAGATAAGTGCAAATCGCCCATTTTCGTGAGAAATAGTTCTGGGGTCAAGAACAAATAGGTTCGAGGAAAAGAGCACTTTTTGATTATGGTCACGCAACGAAAACTGGCTCAGTGACGCTAGTGTCATCCTTTTCGTGAGATAACGGATGCAAAGATCGAACTTGCGTTTTATGAATTAAAACAAGGTGTGAAAAGCACATAAATTTAAAAGCAATTTAGAAAAAAAATCAATTTCAGATTCAGCATTTAATATCAATGACAACAACTATAATCTTCCTTTGATCCTACATATACCGAGGGTTGATTGGTCGTTTGTTTTATGGGTGGTTGAATTATTTTCAACACATTCTTAAAATCATAGCTACATTTATATTTTATACATTATACAGATTATTCCATTACTTCCTGTTGGTAATATCTGAGTTGTCTTTTATTTTAAACCCATATTAAGAACACATAACATAAAACTACCATGTGTGTGTGTACTTATCAATTGTGTTAATGACATAGAGTGCTATTTTTCATTTCGTTTTTTTTTTCCACAGTGATGGCGGCTCGACTCCTCGACCTCTTCCTGCTCGCCATGCTCTTCGCATGCGCCACGCAGGCCGCCATGCAAGTCAGCCTGGCCCAGTTGATGCAACAACAGATGCCGAGGAGGTTGATGCCTGAGAGTCAGAAGCGAGGAGGAAAAGAAGGGCCGGCGATACATGTGGATCGGCCGGATGATGATAATGAAGAGAATGCCATTGGAGGTAGGTCGTGGAGTTAGAATTAGGGAAAGTGAAGGTCGGGGTTCGGATGAATGTTTTTATTATTGTCAGGCCAGATGGTGAAAAGAATGCCATTCGAGGTAGGGCGTGAGGGTAATGTGTTTTATGAAGAATTGTATGGAGTCGGGTTCGGGTAAATGCGGTTGCTGTCACTCGGTCGTGTGATGATAATGAAGAGAATGTTAACTGACATTACATGGCAGGGTCATGGGTTTCGTCAAGAGGTGTGGGAGCGGGGAACGTCGGATTACGGGTGAATGTTGCTTCCATCAATATGATTATGTCGGCAATTATCTACTCCTGGAATAAAACAGGGCATTTTATTATTGTTCCTTCTCAAAATGCTGAATTATGAGCACATAACAGTTCGGTCATTGTTTGAGTATATGGCGCTCAAATTGACGGAATTATATCATATACAAAAGTGCCATCACTTTGTTTACATCCTTGATGAAATACCTAATGTGAATACTTGACATTTCATGATATTTGCCATCAGAGACATAGCTTATATCCCTGTGACCAAAACACTATGACGTAGAAGGCAAAGTGCTATTAGGTGGCTAGATGGTGGCCTTGCTTATACATTATATGTACCACAAACATATTGCATATACACTGTAACAATAGCAATGTCAATAATACCAATATCTACGCCATAAATGAGTTACTTTTTCTAGGATTTGGCATTCAAATCTTTGATTAAAATTATATTTTTTTGCACGAAATACAAGGTCTCTGTTTCGGCTTTAATTATAGAGTTTCAAGGTTGATGATATGAGGATATAAAAATACATTTTAATCAACGAAGCTTTATTGTAAACTACAAACCATAAGTATACAGTTGCAAATAAAATCCGGGAACTATTCATAAATATAAACAATGGCTATACATGGATGAAAAACAATATGGAGCGTTATATACCCCAGTGTTATAGATTGATTATCATACATGTATATCCATGCATTTACTCTAGTCTGCCCTTCTATAAATGTCAGTCGTAAAGTATCGCTAGACATGGGAAGGTTACCAGCCTATTCCCCATTGGACATGAGAAATAGGGATATCCAATTAGGATTAAGGTGTGATATAAACACAAATAAATAATAACAGATCAATGATCAATCTAATAGTTGAGTAACAAATTCAGAAGTAAGCCAATTTCTTCAAAAAACACACCAGGACGCATCAATCAGATTCAATTATAACATTGAAACTTATCATATTGAGATGCAAAGAAACCTTTGAAAATACTTGGACATGCATATCATTATATTTTCTATGATTATTGATCAAAATAATACAGTGATATACGTAACAAACTTCATAAACGGCATGCAATATGTAGGATAACTGGCAACGAAAGTACACTGCAATATAATAAATATAACTTAGGAATTTGTCACGTGATTTTCTTATTCGATCCAAATGGAAGACATAGAAACATATATATACGCACTCAGGCATGACCGACGCATCGGAGACTATATTACAATAGAAAGTTCCACTCTATCATCGTCCCAAGCACCCCGAGACAGAAAAACACCGATACCAACAAAGCACCCAGATACTTCGAAACTGACAGCCAGACAAAAACACCGATACAGGTCCAATCTGGTTCCTGTTTACAGGACTCATGCCTCAACAACTTTGACATTTACGGATGATAATCTGTTGTTTGCTGTACATTGGGCAGCATTAATCGTATTGTTAAGGCTAAAGAACACTCATCTGAATAATTAAACACTACACTATTTGCGTGCTATTAGTGGAATAAATACCAGTTTTCCATTGTTCCACTATCTTCCGCAAAACGGGCTTTTACAGAATCAGCAGAAATAGAAACACCCAAAAATGTAACTTGTTCGGAGAAAAACCCATTGCTAAAACTACTCTTTTCCTAATGCAATAAAGTACTTTATTAAGATAATGTAACTTAATTGTGGGCTGCACTGGCTTGTTTCGTCTTGAGCGAAGAGCCGTTTCTTCTATCTCTACATTCAAGTCTTTATTAGCACATCCAACTCAGCGCCTTAACACAACAATTGACTTATCCGATTGAGGGTCCCACCGAGGCAATACTTAATGTACGCTTCGTGAATAGTAAAACGATGCGGCGACCACGACGGTTGGATTTTTTACTCGGCTAACTGATTCTTCTACATGTCTTTCCTATTAGGGTATAATGGAAAGTATCTTCTCGCTTACATTCGAGATGTGCTTTACCCAAATCGCTCGCAAATGTTTTGCCGACTCAAGCTTAATTTTTATCTGTCTACAACAACATTGTTTAAAGGAACTTTGTTTTTATTCAAATCTGAAAAACCAAGGTAACATTATGACATTGAATCATCAGCAGTAAATCAAATCGTGAATCAAGTGAAATTTTTTATCTGAGAAACGAGTTTATTGAATCTTGTGATAAATTGAATTTATTTGTTTTCGAATGGAATCCAACAATATTCCAAATATTTATCTCAATTTAATCTTGAAATGTTTCAAGTTCGAGAAAGCGTAAACATTACAATGAAAATAACAATGAACAAACAACAATATCAACTACTTTTTTAACCGAGTTTCTGTTTCAACCCTCAACATCTATTATCAAAAAGAGTAAACACCTTTCATTCTAGTTGTTATTGCACGAGAGTCAATGCGTTCTTCCTCTTTCAATTGCTCAAAAAAAGAAGGTTAAAGCATCAGTATTTTTACATGAACCTCACAACCGATTGATAACTCCAGATCACACAAAGTTCACTTTTTGCGCCGTTGGCACCTTATGAAAAATACGCAAAAACGGAAGGGGAATTATTTAATTAATTAGCGTTTGTCATCATATGTGTTTTGATAAAGCATGCAAGCAAGGCAAATGTCGACAGTGTCAGTCCAATAAATTTTTACTGCTACTTGGCGCATCAGGTTCGGTCAAGGGCCTCTCATAGGCAGGTTTTGGAAAATATGTTGAAACAAATGCGCATAGATTGTCTCATTAGGATATACAATGTTCAGAACCGTGGAATATGTATGCTGGTTAACCCAAGATAATGCTTACAAGTTCATTAAACAAATCACATCATTAGCAATAAGGATATCTAGCCAATAGTATATGATTTTTTTTGTGATATAAACTCCAAACTTCTTTATTACATAATCATTCTTGTGCCAGAATCTTTTATAAATAATGAGTAAATAGCTATGCATAGTTAAGTGCATTTCCGTTTACCAATCTCTTCCTGAACTTAACTGGAAATTCTTTTTAAAAAAAAGTATTCTACCGAATAAAGTACCGCGTGCTCCCGGTTTGAGTTGATATAGGCCGCGGGGTTTATTATGATCACTGGAAGGGTTGTACCACCATTCGGGGTCTCATGTGCATAGTGTCAATTATAACTGGCTTAGGGATGACACATATGCATGCCAGATTAATTACAAGTCTCGTAGAACGGGATTCGGCGGCACGAGATTTCGACACAAGCTATTAGTGAACGGTCTGATGTCATAGTGCACCTTATAACTCACAATACTCGGGTATATGGCGTAGTCAGTTTACACCTGTATCTTATTCAGGGTGGGGTGTTAATGGCATGCAATACGTACAAAAAGATCGAGTTCACTCTTTACTATCCGGGTTGTTGTTGCATCTATTATGGCTGGTTATTGATAAAATGCTCCTTTGATTTTACATTGCGATATTGCGTCGAGAAATATCGTATTTACGCAAATGGATAGGATACAGAGAAAAAAATCAAGGAAAAGGGTGTGCGATGTTTTTTTTCTTCTGTTCCGATACTCTAATGAACTTTTTGAAGCCATATCAAAAAAAAAAAAACGTTATTTCCGGCTCACAAAAAATACCAATTTTACGTTTTAACGAAAAAAGTTATAATTGACAAAGAAAATAGAAAAATAAGTTATTGCCCTATTGCTATTTCAGAATGACTTTATATATATGAAGTCAGCACTGTTATATTCTTTGAACCCCCGGGCACAAAATGCCAATGCCTGATGTTAATGCGCTATAATATTTGTTGATGTTTCCTGTATAAAATCCCACCAATATAGCGGTGATCAAATTAAGGCCATAATTTCATTTTGCAATTTTGTTGCCAGTAGCGCAAATACGTGAACCAATTTGCATTTGGCTTCTATATGAGCAAGAGATATATTAAGCGAGATTACGTCAAACCCTTTCGACACATTTTAGCTTTGCCCCACGTCGTCGCGAGGCTGCCGGTTCTATCGCTTGTCATAAAATATTCAGGCAGGATAATGTGTTCTCTCTGAAGGATCACAAAAACTGTTTTAAAACACATTGATGCATCGGGGCTTTATTGGGAAGGACAGGTTGAGGGCAAAATCGTGAAGGATGAGTCAAATTTAGTTTTCACTGGAGTAGGGCTTGGTTTCCTTAGGTTTTTTTTTTTCAAGGTTAAAAATTATAAATCGAACATTAATTCCCAAAGTAATTATAAAAAGAGTTAAGTGGATTTGTTCTTTATATATATATTTTTTTCATTTCCGTGTGGGCGGTGATAATTCAATTGCTGTTGTAATCAATATTGTCAATCTTCGGTTGCATTACGCAATTCATGTGTGTTTTGATAAGACCAAATAACATGGAAAATTTATTTTTGAACCGGAAACATTTGTAAAATGTGGCCGGAGTTGAAACGATAACATAAGGTATCTCAACCGAAAAATATATCGATAGTAATAGTTCACTCGAAAATAATAAGTTCAGAATCAAATGCATTTCGAATATTCATTCAACCGTAGCGATTCACTCAAAATTACATTTGTGCTTTACGAATGCAATTTGGATTCAAACTAGTCTATCTTGCACGATATTAAATGATTGTAGAGCATCTTGCTGAATATTTATGTTAACATTTATTTTCAAAAATCAACAACTAGATTTGATTTTTTTTATTAAATAAGTAATGTAAGTCAGTTGATATAAAACAGTGGCGTGAGCTGGGTTTTCATAAGCTTGCAGATCAACCAAAATATGCTATAAGAGAGTTAAAATATCCTAAAACATACATTTTTGATCAATTAGGTCTCAGAGGTAGTCAGTTTTCATAGCATGTCGTTTTGATGTGTCCTTGTTTTTTAGAGGAAACACAGGAAACGTTTCCTATAAATATTAAATACTATTGAATTTGATTTAAATTCAAGTGACAACACTATTCTCAAAATCTGAGGAGACTGTTAAAAGATTAATCTAAAAGTTAATCGACATTATTTTATTATTGTTTTGTTTATATTTAAAAAAAAAAAAACAAGTTGACAATTTATATCAATATGTGTTTTATCTTTTCTTATTTAATAGCTTAAACAAATACATTTTAAACCCATTTCGTAATATTCTCTTCTTTAATATGCCGTGGGCCCCTCCCTTACGCGTGGTGTAGATTTTCCCTGATTTACTCAGCCTCTGGAGAGCTATTTGTTCTCATATATCGCGACATTCTCCGAGCATTGACTGATTCTGGTATGCTAGGTTCAAACAAATAAATTAACTAGATATCTTTTTTTTTTGTAAATAAATATAAAAACTATTTATATGAAAATGGAGAAATAAAACATCATATCAAAACGCATCATATTGAAAAGAGTTATCAATGATATCGTAAATAGTTAATGCTTTTGTGTCCGGTTTAATGGAGCAGTGAACAACTTTATATAGTAAAATGCGCGATTTCTTCCCGATTGACGAACAAATTAGAGTAAATGATAGATCTAGTAGACTGCACATGTATTCAAATTCTGATATGATACCGTAGTGAGCCTTTGTTTAATTGCTTTTATTATTCAAGCCGTACAACAAAAGAGCCAGATATACAGTACAATTTTGTCTTGTTTTTAAAATATGGAATTTTTGATTTTTGGCTATTTTTATTAAACACAGTGATCCACGATAAACCGCAATTTTGAGTGTTGTGTTCATAGAAATGGGTTGTTATTATTTTTGTTATTTTCGATATCACTCATGTCACAAATGCATGTTAATAATCTTAACATATATATTGTGTATACGCTGTAACAGTGAAGTGATTAAATGACCCTCCCAGTTGACCTTAAGATTAGACATCTTCCGATATTTTAAAATGCCGTGTTGCATATCGTACTGGGCTCTTCAATACACTCACTTTTCGAAAACCCTCCTAGCAATATCTAACAGGTGCTTACATGCTGCTCCTTACTCCTTACTACTCCTTACTCCGATGTCAATGAATTGAATTGTTTTTACCAACAATGAATAATTCATCCGAGTTCCGAGAAGCTCATTATCAACGACCCTTCAGTGAAATTAACTGAATATTGGAGAATCCCTTAGTCGGAATAATTAAATCGGTAAATCTCGAATTATTAATTGTGGCGTTTAAACAACAAATGTATCGGTTTCTGATTATGAATTTATTTGATACCCCATAATATATATATACCCGCACCTACTTTTTCCCAATTTCCGAGATTAAGCTCATCATCAAAAACCCTCCAGTGATCTTAACTAAATATTTAGGATTTCCTTCATCGCTATTAGTCGATAATTCGAGACAAGTGTTGCATTCGCTCAACAAATGTATCGGCTGCTTATATAACTTATTTATTGTACTTCCATATAGATTTACCCCCTCCCCCTTCTCATCGGTTCCCTATATCCGATAAGCTTACTACCAAAAACGCTTCAGTGATCTGAACGAGATGATGAAGAATTCCTTCATAACAACCATTACCGTAAATTCAATAAACTGCGAACCATGAGTTAATAAAACAAATATATCGAATTCGTATATAAATAATTAACTGCATTTTTTACAGAAAAGACGTGTCCCCATTCCTTATTTCCGGCTATTCAACGAAATTTTCTCGATTCTCAATATACAGTTTAATCTGTGGTCCTCTTTTGAATGTTTAATTGTTTACCAACAGCGAATCATTCATCGAATTCCGAAAAGCTCATCACTGAAGATTCTTCAGAGATCTGAACATGCTGCTTTAGATTCTTTAATCCCAACCAATAAATCGATGAAAGTTCGTGCATCAAATGAACCGAATTCGTATATCACTAATTAATTGCATTTTCCACAAAATAGACGTGTCCCCTTTCCTCATTTCCGCCCACACACAGAATTTTCTTCTACAGTTTAATCTGTGCTCCTCTTTTGAATATTGAATTGTTTACTAACAAGGAATTATTTATGGAATTCCGAGAAGCTCATAATCAAAGACTCTTTAATAATCTTAAGGAGATGCTGAGATTTCCTTCATCATGCATAATCAAAAAGGTCGATAAACCGCGAATCAGAGGTTGTTGCGTTCGTATGTATCGATTCCATATATTAATTGCATCTGTCCAAGAATAGTACCACTTTCCCCAGTTTTCGGACAATCAATGTAACTTGTCTATTCCCGTTATAGACTTCTACTAATATTTCTCCATCATTCTGCATATTTATGGCAATCATCCTGTTCATCTTATTTATGCATTACAAACTATTAACCAATATATATGTTGTGTCTCCTCTTTTCTCTATATACAAATAATGAATGTATCATCCCAGTAAATTTCTATACATGTATAATGCTAAACTATGTATCTCAATATACTATCTAAAATAAAACCCATTTGACTCATATCATTTTCCTCTAACTTATACAGGTAACCCGTGTATCGACAACCCGAACCACCCGTTCCCGTTTCTATATAGAGTCTACAAATGACCCATGTGCATTGTATCTCAGTTTCGCAATGTTTTCATTCTATAGGTAACCCGTGTATCGACTACCCGGACCATCCGTTCCCCTGCAAAACCACGACGCAGTGCCTGCCCTTCCGTTACATATTGATATAGATAACATACCCGATACATCTCTTTATATTCTCTTACACAGGCAACCCTTGTATCGACTACCCGGACCATCCGTTCCCCTGCAAAACCACGACCCAGTGCCTGCCCTTCCGATACATCTGCGACAAGAACTTTGACTGCGCCGACGGCTCGGATGAAGACACCAAAATGTGCACTGCATGTAAGTTGGACATTATACTTTATTAAAGTGAAATATGTAATGTAGATTATATGCATTTACACTTTAAAACTTAATTCGAAGTTGTTTATGGAACACATAACAGCTATTCGTGTTCCAAAAAGTCTATTGTTTTCTGAAACAACTTTCGTCGATCGGGATTTCTTAAGGATTGTTATCAATCGGGCATTCATCTATTACAACATTCGTACAAGTGCAAGCGTCGTTTAATACGAAACTGGCGTAACAAAAACTATAGCCGCATATGCGATCGCTATATGACACATACATTGTACAAAGGTTTATACAATCATGTATGTGTGAATGGTCTTGATAGTATGAGGCATACGGGCCATGTCATCGGGACATAGACATATATTTGTTGGGTTGAAAACGTTTCAGCCACCTATATAATTCATCATTTAGTATCTTTCTTCACGGTGAGCCGCTCGTAGGGTCCTTTCGACGCGGTTTCATGCAGGTGTATTTAAATGAAAGCGAATTATTTATTAATGGCTCTGTGTCTGTAAGAAATGATGCATTCATTCGGTGTCTTTGTTCCTCCGTCTATTTGCTTCTTGCAATGGACTTGAATCAACAATATCCAAAACTCATTACCTGATTAACCAGTTAACTGCTTATAGTCTATGCTAATGCAATTACCATATTAGACTAGATAAATATGAAAAGGACTTGAATGTGAATCGTTGAATAATTAGTTATTCATAAAAGGCCCAGACAGTGGATATAATGTATATTGTTGGTATTCGTATAGAAATAAGATCTTTATAAAAATATGGTACTCCGTTTTTACCAAATATTATATTTTTCATAAATGTTTTTAAATGATGATCTTAGATGGAGCTTTGTTATTCCTGTATTCCTGAATTTTACGCCCAAACAATTGATATCTAAATATTTTATACATGAATGAATTAACCAAAATAATAGCGATTCTCATCACAAATTAATGCTATTGATCACTTCAACTGTCAGGGCGCGACTAAAAAAAAATCCTAAATTTTTGCGTGAACAGAGGGGATAAATTGCTATGTTTTACTACAAATGTGGCTTTCGAAAATATCGGTTTTCGAGCTTTTTCCGAGCTTGTTCGTTTGCGTGAAGAAGTAATAATTGTTTCAAATGCAATATTATATGAACAATTCGGGAACTTGGCTTGAACGTTTTAAAAGTAGTCATTATTGAATTCTGTATTTAAGAAGAACTGCGAGCAAAATCCATATGCGAATTAAGAGGGGTTGTTTGATCGCTCCTATATATACATGATAACAATAGCTAAATTGGCGCATCCCCGTTTGGCACTTACATGTATATCATTGACCCCGCCCCTGCCCTTTTAATATTGTCTGGAACATCTCTTGAAAAGAATACTTCTAAATTACTGTTTAAGGTATTTTTCGCAATGCGAAAAAGTAAGGTAACTTTGAAATTGATGATGAACTCATATCTCATTTATATGGTGATTACTTTGTATTTGAAATTTTTCCGGATACCGGACTTTTAGCATATTTGCCATGTCTTGACGAGTAAGAATAGCTTGAATAACTTTCTGTTTAACAATCTAGCATACTTCATGCATGGTTTTGTTGTGTTAAATTGTTTAAAGTTTTTTTTTTCAATTTCAAGGAAGTTTTCAATTTCAAGTCTCAAGTCTAAAGGATTGAAATGTTATGGTTTTGGGTTATTTATTTGAAAACTAACCCTCGTGGCATTGCCCTTCATCAGTGCAGAGGCGTCAAAAGAACAAAAGCTCCAGTGGATTCATTTTCGTGTTTTGTAACTTTTGATCCCGGGTCTTTGCTTTCGTAAAAATATCTAATTGGTTTCATCACATAGCATAACGCCCTAGGGCACAAATGATACTACTCACTGGGACCTGAAGTCAAAATAGGCTACTCCGAAAAAAAAACAAATGCCAAAAACATCTTTATTAAGTTTATTAATTTCATTCCGCGATGAATACAAGGTGAACTTGATATGGTTGAGTATTGTGACCCGTTTCCGAATTCCAAAGTTCTTTAACCATGCATATTTGAACGTAAGGGAACATATGATATGAAGCGATATAGTTTGACAATAAATATTTATTTTTCTTACGCAATAATTTTGATTTATAAGTATACTGCTAGCAGCAGGAAAAAAAACATGGAGGAATTACTTGTTGCAACAACGCATCGGCTTAAATATTAACCCCACCCAATTTCGGATGATTCTCCTGAGTTCATATTCAACATATATGAGAATCGTAAAAGAACCACTTTAATTTTCTTCTTTCAAACAAATAATATTCATATCTTAATTTTCTGAAAGCATAATGCTTTATACATATCGAAAATTGCCACTCTTACATCCTCAAATAACGTTCCCTGAGCCACCCCTTCACAGGTGTATGCTCCCCACTCTCAACAGTCAGGATTTGCGTCATCGCTGCCCTTTCGTGGTTGAGGGCACACAAACACATGTATCATCCCTGATTAGAAATCTATCACTTTTACCCCCACCTTGTACTCTCATTTTTCGTCCACTATTTCCTGATTTGTAACTTAACTGTGCCATTTGCACTCTGATGATATCGAGGGGTGGGTAGTCAACTTGGTTTTGGTTTTAAATCGCATGGAAAAGGTTCAATGTGCAAGTTATCCGGATGACCTTTTTCGGCTAGAAGTCTATGTTTGGTTGATTCATGAACCGTTCATGTTTTCAATTAGTTGTAAGTGTATAAAAATGTATATAACAAATGTAGCGTATGTGACAAAATTGTTGGAATGAGTTGCATTAGTACTCTACCTGACTTGAATTGCGATTTCCATATTCATAGAAATACGGTACTCGATAAACTGCTTTTAATCGTCATATTTTATGGCAAAGTGACACTAACCGGTATTTACGAACACATTTTATTGCCTAAATCAGCATTTTCAATGTCATTTCACCAAACCATTTACTTACATATTTGCTTATTTATATCGATTTTTATTTTTCATTTC
>LQRL01110113.1:1052-11891 GCA_001703475.1 Hydroides elegans | reverse complement strand
CGAGATCAAGGCATTCCTGGACAAGGAGCGCAAGTGGCTGGTGCCCTACCTGTTCAAACCCGAGAAAGACACCGAGACCATCGCCCAGTGGCTAGCTGGTAGGTGTTGAAATTCAAATTATGGACGAAGAAAATTAAACTAATTTCTAGTTTGATCGAAATAAGAGTGAGGGCGCTGTTACATTGGCGTTTTAAAATGCAGCATGTGCTTTCCAGTGTGTTCCTTATGAAAAACCTAAACGCTAAAGGTGAGATCTGTCTCGGTTTAATCCAAAGATTTAACGAAAATACACATTTTGATTACATATGCATTTTTGCTAATCAATTTATAAATGCTAGAATATAAATTAAAATGGGTTCTTTCATTGGATAACGTGGGCAATCACATTAGAAAATGTATGCCAGTGGTTCTTATCTAGGCGTAAAAATCAAATAAAATAAAAAGTATTAATAGTCAGATCGAGTTTAAAAGCAAGAACATGCCAACATAGCTATGCGGAGTTAATTTAGACATGTAATTTCTTTGATGAAAGCCTACACACATACCTATACCCAAGCCCCATAAAACAATTTAATCACACACCATGTCAGTTTCCTACACGTCTTGAGGACATTATATCGCCGTTAATAATTCATATGTTTTTTACGACCCGAAAATGCAAGAATTGACACTGTAAAGCACCCTATTTCTTGCTTTTGAAAATTGCGGAACTGTACGAGAAGGCTAGCCCCGCGGGACGGTCTGTCCTCATGTATAAATGATGTGCGTGGTATAACTCCCAGATCCACTTGGGGATATTCTATTCTCCATCAATTTTCGCTTCTTCACTCATTTACACTGTTCCTAATTTCCCCCCCTCCCTCCTCTCAGATTAAGTTGACTTGGGTCTTAGCTGCTGCTGGAAGCAATTATTCCAACGGCCGTCTTTATGAATTATGTTCCAACTTGAGACGCTTAGGTTGGTTTTGTAAGGTGACTAGTATAAAAATGTGTAGGTTTTTTTTTTTTCACTGAGATTTCATCGAGTTAAAAATGGCATCGGTGAGTGACTCCGAATGCGTAGACTATATTCCACAGAGGCAACTTGCGCTTAACAAGATATGATTAATGCCCTGCATACTTGAGCAAAAATAAAGTTAAATATTTAGAATAACTTGCTTAAAACGTGTTGATCGTTCAATGTTTGTGGGTGGCTGAATTGCATTTTACTTTTACGGATCTTGTGCTTAGGGCTGGTCAAATACAAATCCAGTTTTCAAATATAACATGTAATTTCTTTGATGAAAGCCTACACACATACCTATATTATATCCAGGTAAAAGTGGGGTTTCGACAGTTAAAAAATTACCCAGCTGCAGTTTTACTTAAAGAGTCTAATCCTGATTTTGTATCGCAATATTAAAAACTAGAATATTATATATGAAAATTCAATTTATCAAATAAAAGAGTCAAATTTGATGATAGATCTACTTTTTTTTTACATATGAATCAACCTAAGAGCTTTAGTAACAAATATTATATATTTCATATGATATATATTTTTCAAGTGAGTGCAACTGTTGAGGACTTGGCGAGTAATATGAACTGGAAGGGTCGTCAGTTGGACCGAATGAGGGAATTCCTCATGGAAGTCATCGAAAACCACGACTCCAAGTTCATCGACATGGGCATGCCAAGAGGTAAAAATATATATTGGAATGCCTCCCTTTTCTAAAAAAAATATTTTCATTGAAACACCTTAACCCTAAATGTTCAGATGACTCTTAAACTTAAGTAGAATATTTTAACTAATTTAACATGACATCCAGAAGAGGGTAAATTGACCTTCTATATAATATTTTTTTCTTTTGACTTTTCATTTTAATATTGCATCATATAGACCTAACAAAATTGTGTTCAATCCATAATGAAAATTAAAACATGCAATATCTAATATACATATACATATATTGTAATGATTAATGCTTCTTTCAAGGTGACTGGCCCGAGGTGAGCTACATCTTCATGACCTTAATAGACACTGGCTTTGACCCCTACGGTGGCTACTAGAGGGCGCCAAAAGCACCGGATGGCACGCGAACCCGGAAAGCAATCCAACGCTGAAAAACAAAATCAACCAATCGCAGTCAACTAGGTCAACAATCACCTGCTTCCGGGCACCTGCTAATGACACCTGCTCGATACATTCCAACTTTAAAAGATCTCATCAATAGATAATCAAAAACAATATTTTCTAGGCTACTTGGCTATTCGCGCCCTCTTGTTAAAAAAAACGATATAATGATACATATTTATGGTAAAGCAGCATGATTGTTGAAAATATGCAGTAACTAAGAATTCATATTTGTCATTTTTTAACATATTAATATTTCCAAATCAAGCATTTGTTTTTTTTTAAAGATTGAAAAAAAAATCTGTCGAAGCATACTTTGTGTTACTTTTACAAATTAAAAGAAAGTTTTCAAATACTAAACTGAATATAAATTTTCGTTGTAAACTTAGGATAGTTGATTAAATTAACGCTGTTAATTTATCAGAATTAAGAAAGTTTATGTAATGTTGATGCCGTTTTCGTTCATTTGCTTATATGTCCTATATATTCGCTATATAAATATCAAAGATTAAATGAAATTATTCAATGGTCTCACAATATTTTGTATTTATTATCATGTATATCTAAACATAATGTAAATTATAGAAAACATTGACATTTATTCATGGTAAAATGACACTAAATCGTATCATCATATAAGTAAAGTCATACATGCAAAGTGTAAAAATATATAATTGCATAAAAACATAATAGGTTTTTGTTCCACATATTCGTTATCAAACTGTTGAATAATGTGTTTCAACCGTATCTCGTATGAAAAATGTATGTTTATCATGTTGAAGTTGTATTGTGTTACAATGTAATAATTCACTGTGATCCTTTATTTTAATATAAATATTGTATCTACGTAATATTATATCCGGTATTGCAGAAAATATAAATGTAAAAGTATATAAATTCAATATAACAAAAAGAAAATAACATCATAAAATATCGAACAACATTGAGGGGGTATGATGTTAGATTGATATTCTGTCCGGTGAGTTCCTTTTGAGCCGGATGCATATAAAATGAGTTTCTACACGAAATGTAGCTGATTTAAACGGCCCAAAATAGGAAATCGGTTAACATGAACGAGTCACGAAGGACTGAATATTAATCTATATATTGGTTTCAGTTGTATTCAATCCGCGGTGGTCGGTAGGGAATTTCCTGTGATTAAATATATTGCTAATTGAATATCATCAAATTCTTTATGATCAATATTATATAAGGGGAAGGGTGAATCGATATATGGTTTATAAAATGTCAAAATGCTGTTTCAAGTAAATTGATTTCCATTCCATAAAATAACGCTATTTGAAACATATTTCATCTACTATTGTAATCAATATCAATAATTCTGTTTTCATATAAAATATATAAATTTCAAAATATTTCAATGGAAAATAGTTTGTGTTTATTCTGCTGATAAGTTTTATGTCAAAAAGCAATTAAATAAAAATTTGCCCCGATCATTGGTAAATTATCTTTATGCTTTTCAGATTTATATTTGTACATATGTGTTATAGGCCTACATAATATTGTAGTCGTGTAGTCAATCAAAGGAAAAGAACAAACTTTTAACAATCAAAAAGGGTTTTTGTTATCCATAATAAAGGGATGAAAATTTCGACCTAAAATTACTTTTACCAGAAACATGGTCCAAAATATGTATAAAGATTTCATTAATTTTAAAAGGCTTTGTAAAACATTGATATATTGGTTAAATAAATCAGTAACTGAAATCGCTTTTTGAATCATTAATTTCTCATTGATGGAAGAGATGAGATCAATAAAATCGTATCGGCAACGCAAACACTGTGCATATTTTATTTACATTTTCCAAAAACTAGTGCCAAATCGAGCTGTTTACCTTGAACATATAACAAATAACATGAAAACATAATTTGGGAATAGTAACATCTAAAAAAAAAATAACTCAGCCGAGTCAATGTCCTTTGTATAACAAAGCGCAGATTAACACCTATTTCATTTCACAAAAAATGATTTTTAATCAAAAAGTTCAAATTGACATTAAATGCTTAGTTGATTTTATATACATTAATTAATCGAATAAGAAATACAAGGATAATTTGGCTTTTTTTTTCCACGAGGGTCATATATACTTAACATGACCTCCGCGATTTAATATTTTAAATCATTTATTGTATTTCCAATTATAACTGTGCGTTTGTTATGTTGCGCCTTGTTCTTTGGCTAAAACCTTTCCTTGATTTGCTGTTTTTATAAGATATTTCAAATCAAGCAGTCTCATATAAAATATACACAATACGGACAAATGGGAAATCACAAAAACAACTGATAGTATTTTTTCAATTGATTTATTTCATTCGCTTCTTTTGTTTCACAAAAATAAAAGTGAATTCGTTCCTCTAATGCACAAAAATTTGATAATGACAAAACGTGTATGGTAAGCACTGAACATCAGAACATGCGCTTGTTTATCTTGAAAGCTGAGAATACCAGAACCAATGAATTTTGGGAATAAAATATTGATTAGAACAATTTAAATTATGAACCCGATCTACCCGAAAAAAATCGGTTAAAGCCCCGAAAATTGTGTATCTCCGATATTTCATTTTTAATGTATTTTTGTCTTGGACGTTAAAAGACTCCAGAAGGATTTAATTTAGGTTTGTTATCTGTTTTTGCAATAGTTTGTCTTAATCGAAATTCCGGGCTGTTAGGTTATCAGTCGGATCGACATATCAGAATGAGTCGGCTCGGTGGGCAGCTTGAAACATATATGATTTGGCATTCACCGTAAATGTTTTATTTTGGTTCACAACGGCTTTTTTGTCATTTTTAGACATTTTGGAACTCACCTATACGATTGTTTTCAGTTTGATTAAATACAGCAACAGAATATTAAGTTGACCACATTGCGAAAATGCACTCTTACTCTTCAATCTTACATAAATTCGACTTAGAAGTAAATATTATACCAAGTACTGCCATGTAACTTTGGTGATAAAAGATTAAATTGTATTTTTTTCATGGGACTTAATTATGAACTTCACTCATATTACTCATATTGACTGACTAGATATAACTTCACTGGTTTTTCTTTCACCATTACATGGTGCATTTTGTATTTCATGTTTAATTGTTGTTGAATACTTTGAACTTATGCTATTATGCTTTGATCTATCCGGAGAGTTAAATACAATTCACAGGTTTATGGTCTGATATCCGAGATTCATAGCTACTATACAGTACATCGTATTCTTAAAATATATAAAATATATAAATAACATAAACGTATACATACAATACATGCAACAATGATAATCTATTTCATTTAGAAATCAGGAACCAAAAGTCATTAACAAACAATATCGACTGCACAAATAACTTCAGTATTACATTTTAAAATGGAGGCTAGAATGAAATTATGTTAATGAAATCCAATTCATAAATTCATAAGATCCGATTAAATCATTACGAGTCGCCATCCATTTATCAAAAAGAATCAACAATGGTTAAATTGTTGGATACCATTCTTTCCGGACAGCAATAACAACTAGAAGGTCGGTGACCTTGGATCCCCTGTGAACTTCAACAATTCGTATATGCAGGATGGTAAGTTTTTTACTAAAATTAACCTTAGAAATAACGAACTATTTTGCGAATAAACAAGATCATGTGATGAAAGTAGACAGAGTAACATCTTGCATCATCACTCACTTCTTTCTGAAGACATCTCTTAAACTGACGAGACCAGTTGGCAAAAGTATCCTCAATTTATAAATTAAAGAAAATATACTATTATAAGCACGAGCTCATATAGCACATCAAAAATGCTTTTGAGAGGCAACTGACACGGCCAGTGAAGCAAAAAGATAATTTTATTACATTAAACAATATTCCCAGAGGGCTATAATTTCAAATATGAGCAAGACAGAAAAAAAATCTGAAACCGTATTCGTCGATTAGAATACGGGCTCAATAATGTTAATAATGGCGAGTCAAATGAATTTGTTTTGTCTTACCCATAATAATATCTCTCTAACAACGGCTTTCTCACAACGTTTCTTTCTCACTACGTCTTACAATGTCTTTATTACAATAGCTTTCTCACAGCGACTTTCTCATAACGTCCTTCTCACAACGTCGTTCTGACAACCATTTCTCACATCATTCCTTTGCTCATAACATCAAGTTATACGCATAATCTTTCGACATTTTTTCGCCGATTAAACTGAAACCTTGACGTTGTACACCTATAATCCTTCGTTAGAAGCTATATGAACAGAAAAAAACTTGTAACCACTTCATTAATAAAGATCTGACGTTCACAAGACACTAACTAAAGGTGGAGGAAAACACGAATTTCGCCTAAGTTCAAATGCCTGTAATTTCGACAAGTTTTGACCGATCAAACTGAAACCTTGACGTTGCACATCTATAATCCTTGTTTGTATCGAATATGAAGAGAAAATAACTCCAGGCACGTCCAGTGATGGCGATTGGATGTCTACAAGACACCCACCCTAAGCGCAAATAAAACATGAATTTCGACTAAGTTCAGAGGGCTGTAATTCCGACAATTTTACGTCGATCAAACTGAAACCTTGACGTTGCACATCTATAATCCTTGTTTGTATCGAATATATAGAGCAAAAAAACCTCTAGGCACGTCCATTAATGGCGATGTGATGTCTACAAGACACCCACCCTAAGCGCAAATAAAACATGAATTTCGACTAAGTTCAGAGGGCTGTAATTCCGACAATTTTACGTCGATCAAACTGTAACCTTGACGTTGCACATCTATAATCCTTGTTTGTATCGAATATAAAGAGAAAAAAACTCTGGGCACGTCCAGTGATGGCGATTGGATGTCTACAAGACACCCACGCTCAGGGTGAGACAGACGGACGGAGGGACGGATGGATGGACAGACAGACATACGGACAGACAGACGGACGGACAAATCCAAACCTATATCCCTCCGTTTCACGGGGGATAATTAAATAAAGATAACTCAATGGCATTACCCTTTTGACATAAGCTTAGATATACACATGCACAATACCCTCAAGCATTTAATATAAATTTATAAATACATACGTGACAATATATACAACTGACAAAACTGAATTTTTATACCCTATACACAATTTCCTATATGTTACCAATATGAACACATCACATTATGATAATATTTTGCATTTAGATTGCTATGCACAGAAAAATAAATACACGTATGCATCCGAAACTATTCTGTACAACCATTGTATTACAAAGGTTTCGTATTTCGATATATACATATATCTTAAAACTAATTTGTTCACGATCTCTGAGTATTTTCTTTGGCATACGCCATTTCATGCGACGAAAATCAAGCGTAATGATTTTATTTGATACTTAACTATAATTTTTAACTTACTTTTAGATGATTGTCATAGGCCCGTGTCATCTTGGAGAATTAAACTAATGTACAGTGTATTTGAAATCATGATTGAACTTTTTTGGTAATTATTTCGATTTTTCTTGCCAGAGTTTTCCATATCTATAAGTTTCTCCAGACATTAAACTTACCAACACCTACGCCTCTTTTTACCCAAAGAACACAATCCACAACTTAATCATTCGATAGCTCCAACCCCATTGACTCTTCGGATACCCGGTATATATATGTTTCTGTAATTTATGACTATTTAAAGCTTTTTGATCAATGGCAATATGGCTTTATATATAAATGCTTATCACAAAAGGATGCGTCGTGAAGAACACTTCAGTAAATTAAAACACATTAACAAATATTCGCGGAGATTCATTGTTTTTTTAGAAATACATCACAATCCTCATTTTCAGCACTTATTACCTTGACTCCCGGCCGATGCATGCCTGGCCTTAGGAAACACAAACTGCTCCCGAAACGCAACCACATCCATCCTTTCCCCCATACCCTCCCCATCCCCTAGCGGACTCTGACTCTTACACTTGGCCGTGTCCCCCACTTGCTCCCTCAAACTGGGACTAATCGAGATCTTAATGGTCGGATCGGAATATGCATGTCTTATGGGAACCGGTACAACCCCGTTTAAACCGAGACTGCGTGTATCCTCATCGCTGTAATACTGCGGCTCACCGTCGCTGCTCGAGCTTGAACTCGTATCCACTTCATTAATAAACAGTGTCGCTAAATCACCCAAACTGTCACGCTCCGTCAACGATATCTGTCGCATCCTCTTTCTCAATACCAACTCCATTTCTTCATGCTCTGCTTCTTCCGCGGTTTTCAGTTGTTCCGCTTCGCTGCTCTCGGCGGCCGCCATCTTGGATCCATTGCGCATGCGCCGACGGCGAACGGAAGCCGCCGAACCGGAACCGGAAGTAGAATGTGGGATTCCATCGTTTCCGCCGGGGGTGCCGCAAACACTGCGTTTGTTGTGTGATGTATACATGTCCACATTGTGAAAATCATACGCTTTTGGTTTCGGTGTGGTGGGACTGCCGCGTGGACTGCAGTAGTTCAAGCATGACGTGTCAATGTCGTCCGTGATGGTCGTGTATTCGACGCGCGTTGGTGTGATGATCGTATGCACGGCGGGGATGGAGACGTGAGGACGGCTGGTTTCAGGGCCTAGATCGGACACAACTTCGGACGGATGCAGGAGGCCGTATTCCTTGATCATGGATTCGCCCACGATGACATCCCGGCTCATGCTGGACATGTCTTGAACGAGACCGGAATCTTCGGATGTCTCATGCAGTAACGATGCCGGTCTAGATGCATTATCGGCATTGGTAGATCCGCTTTGTTTGGCATTTCTAGCATTGCTATTGTTATATGTCGAATACGGTATAGGCATAGGCTGAGTAACCGTCTGCGTTCCAGACCAAGTTGCTTGCTCTTTATCTGCGCTGACACCATACGTATAGCTATCACTAAAGGTCACTTTCGTCCCCGATCGTCCACCATTTGCAGCCGCCGCCGCTGCTGCCATCTCATGTCTTTCATCCAACGGACTATACTCCTGCAAACTATTGGCACGTTGGGTCACCTTCCCCGCCTTACCGCGATTCAAATTCCTCTTTCGCCTCCTCCGCTCCCACAAATCACTGGTCGCTATCTTCACATTGACCATTGCTTCATCTGAGATACTGGTCGGTATCTGGCCCGTTGCATACGAGGTATAAATCTCCTCTAATTCCTTGCTTAAGGGCATGGGGTTGCCCACGGTTACAGAGCGGTTTAAGGGAGGGCGCCGAGGGACCTTCTTGGTGTAGTCGGTGAAAGGACGGAGGCGCTCTTCGTTGCGCGATTTCTTGCGCTGCGCGGAGTAGCGGTAGTCGAAACGCGAGGCCTGTTGGAAAAAAAAAGAAATAGTAAGAAGGCAGAAAGGTGTTCTAAATGTACATGCAAATTCGGTACCGTTATACTGCTTTGGTCGAACATATATATATTTTAATTTTATGTACTCTATTAATGCTCAATTCATAAGTTGTCTTTACTGTTTTTTAATTAAATCTTTCTTTGATTGAAATAAAAATCTATAGTGAAAGCCTATACAAAATTATTTGCATATTTGCATATATCATTCAAACATGCAAATGAATTAAGATTTAAGGTACATTGCTAAGAAACGAAGTAAACAAGTAAAAAATATATACAACTATATTCACTGCAAGCCATTACTAAATAATAGAAATCCCGTTTATATCGTTCTCAACAGAAATGTATAGTTTTTGTTTAAATTTAATGAATTAAAGGAGCTTAACATAATAAGATTTTAAATAAGTAAAATAAAGTGGCCATTTCATACAAAAACATGAAGTAATCAAGAAAAAAATATAGGACTAAATGCTATACAGAACATAAACATAAATCGAAGAATCTGGAATCAAGAATGTCATATTAAAATGCGAAAAAGTATAAGCCATCCCATATCTTCAAACACAGCATCTAGCACGCAAAGGGTGCTTTACCTGAAGGAGGCCTTCACCCTTAAGGTCAAGGTCACACGGACTCCAAGCCACGATTGGGGGAGTGCCAGTCGGCTAGAATTAAATTGACTCGTGTAAAACTACTGTTTTTTTATCATGGTTAAGTAAGGCATATCTAAAAGCAGATCTGACAATGTATTTTTTTTATATCGAAAGCATCAGTTCGTATTTACAGGTGTTTCTAAACATCAAAGGAATAAGAGTGTATATGTACAACATCAGGTACTGAATATTCAAGACTTAATTATACAAATTGTGCGTTACAACATTTTTTTTCACAATATAAACTGACAAAATTTATAGGGACAAAAACAACGCTATTACAATTGTTGTGAACAATAACGTTCCAACGATACAACATCTATTATTACCTGAGCCGAAATGTTCTTGACCATGGGCAACCGTGCTTTGGCGCCGCGACCAGGGGAATGTGAACGAGGCTTGAGGGATGGGTGGACACTGATTGGCATTGCACTGTCACTTGGGTGAGGAGCGGCGAGCTGGAGACGATATTGAAACAAGAACCAATGCGCATGCGTAAACAATAGCAAACATAAGTATACAATGTATGTTTTTTAGAAGTGTCAGTTACATGGTACAAACAACATGCCGATTATGTAATGGTATCAATAATCAGTATAACGTTCGGGTATGAATCATACAGCAAAGCATATCTGAGATCAATGCATTAATACAAATAGACAGGAAGATAATACGGTCAACTATATTTTGTGGGAATGACGTTTTATAACTGGTGATATATAACC